>JAUJYS010006476.1:0-10295 GCA_033995665.1 Melogona broelemanni | reverse complement strand
CATTCCAGTACCACAGAATCGAATAAACGAAAGCCTGCGCCGGGAATCGAACCCGGGACCACCCGCTTTGTAGTCATTGACCTTAGCCACTGAACCACGGAGGCCGCACATTGACGAGTAATATAATCTTTTCGGCGCGTTTTACGAAACAAAACTAATTTGCTATAAAAAAAATATTTTGTTCGATTGCAAAAGCGATATGCATGCATGCAGCGAATATGTGCTCGTACAAATAAAATCCAAATTGATATTACGATAAAGTGAAATGTAGGTGTCAAATAACAAATAATAATATAAGATAAGTGTTACGAATGAAAAAGGCATTTAATTTTGAAATTTAGGATTTTATCCCAGTTATTGTTTCATTTTAATGTCGTTTTATGTACATGTATTTTTGTTAACAAATTAAGCTTGCCGATTCGGTTCCTTGCCACTTTCAACAACATTGCCCGAAATTTCCTAGGTGACTCCGAAGATCAAGGCCCGGATGATGAACTGCGGCACCATGATGATCGGCTACCAACCCCAGGGCGACACCCCCAACTTCTTCCGCAGCATCATCTCCAAAGACGGGCTGACCGAGAAGGACGTAGACTTCCTGTTGGACGAACTGGATCGCCTGGGCAAGGACTTATAGGCGGCAGCGCCATCTAGTGATCGGGACGAGGAACGGCGCACAGGCGAATATCCCTTTAGCTGAACTTGAGGGAACTGGGAGGGGGTGTTCTTGGATCATCCAAGCGAGAAAAAAAATGCCTTTTTTAAAAAACACACACTTTTAACCAACCAGGTTGGGCGCTGCATGAACGAAGGACCAAGATAGAAAAAACAAACATTTGACGAGCATGTTTCGTATATCGAGTTGGGTCGGTAACGAAACCATCTCCGAAGTCCAACGTCCCGCTCCTCCCTGTTATCCCTTCCCCCCCCAAATAATGTGTCCAGATTCCGGGTAAAATAGAGAGCATGCAAGTATATCGCGATGGTGATTCGATAAAGGCGTCAATATTTATTGTTTGAGGGAGTTGACTCATTCATACCATATAGAGAACGATTTTTTGAACGTTTAGAAATTTCATGACATTAAATTGAATTTAGCCAAATTAATGATCGTATGCTCCGACAAAATATAGCTATTCAGATGTATCAAAGTATTTAAGAAGATATAGCGCCACTTTTATTTTCTGATCATGCTATACTTTGTCGGTGCATACCGACATTAATTGTATTACATTTATTAAAGACGTATTCAATATTCTTCGTGTTATCGGTTAACTTAGACATTATTCAAGAACGATTGATTGCGTATATAAAATATTGTAAATTATATTTCGTTTTTTCTAAAAGTTGTGGTGTTAAAAAAAAGTATTATGGTTTGATATTATCGCGTTATTTTGTGGTCGAATTCTTTGAATTAGCTACAATGGCATTTAACAACACGTTGATTGTATTTCTTCGATCATTTTTAAGTTTTGTGCAGTGAGGACATCAGTCACCTGAGTGAAGGAAAAACAAAATGGGGAAACTTTATAGCAATGCATACGTTTGAATCAATAGCTGTAGTACTATATGGTGAAAAATAGTGGGATTGGTGTATTACAAGACGTACATAGGCATGGCGAATCTCGGTTTGAACACATTTCCGTGCTGTTAGATTTGAAAAGCGCCATTGGCTATGGGAGAGAGTTGCTGTTATTTGGGGGGACTGATTTTAGAACATGTATCTCGATAGTGTGTATGTTTCAAACCCATATACAGGTATCTTCGATAGCCAAATTGCACTTGAGTTATAGTAGCCAACTCGATTAAAGCTGCTGTTAATTTATCACGCTTTTAAATGGCCCGTTCATATGTAAATGTACAAATGTCCCCCGAACAATGATGTATACTGATGTTATTCTAAACTCACATTAAGTGAACCAATTAGGTAAACACTCGCAAAAATTGATTTTGGAATGTTGAACAAAATGAAATTGTTCACAGCCAATTTCAAATGTAAATTGATGTGATATGCAATTTTATCCATTTCCATATAGTGGTTGAATTAGCAAATCGTCGCGTTTACTTCCCAATTGTTAAAATAATTGTTTCGACAAATTGTTGTCATACAACTTAAAAATAAAAAAATTTGTATGATTTGAAAGTTTAACTAACCGGTGTAAGTTTAAACAACACCTGTTTGTTTAAGGGCTATTTTGATGAATGCCCCTACGAATCTCGTCGAAAACATACTGAAGCGTTTAAATTTTTCCAATTTTGTTAGGACTTGAACGGTGGACTTCCAACAACTTGTTGATTTAAGGCAACTTGTTCAAATGGTATGAGAAAGTTTCATTTGTGTTATTATTTGTTCAACGATTTATAAAATTATATGATGCTTGTTAAATCTAACGAATTTACTTAAAGTGTTAAATGGTGAAACAAATGTATTTACCGAGAGTTGAGGTCAGGTCATATAGGGTCAATTGTGAATTGAAAACATCGACTTAAATCTAAAGGATTCTAGAATATTACAAAAACACGATTCGTTAAAATTCGTCCAATTTATGGTCACACAATTTCATTGCAATGGGTTATTTAATTTTTGAACTGATTTACGAACAAATTGACATTGCACAGAGGAAACAGTATTATACCAAAATCGATTTGCAAGGAAAATATAACTTAATCCTTGCACCATAAAATGTTCATCTCAGATTTAATCCACGGTATGTACAGTAAGAACACAGAAATAAAATATCGAGACGTACATGTACATGAAATTTCGCCGAACTGAATGAATATCGATGAACGAGATTGTGAAATTAAACACAAAATTATAAAGTCATGTCGAAGTTGTTACAATCATGATAATTACGCGACCTTGGTTCGACTTCGACATGACTACCATGTTGTGTTTAATCTTTATAATCTCATTCATCGTTATCATTTCGGTTCAGTGAATTTTCACGTACAAATTTTATTTCTATGTCCGTACTGTACCGTGGAGTATTAGAATAATATCAAGTCCTGATGAAGTCATGGTCAGTATGACTTTTATAAGTAAGGCTCCCCCTATATTATCGCGACATCTACTCTCAAATTGACAAAAAATGTATTATTTTCGCCCAGAAAGCAACAACACACATAAAATAGCTTGTGCCCAAGTGTTCTTGGATATATCTGCTCCGTTTGGTACCAAAAACCAACACAGAGGAACAACAATCGCAAGTCTTCCAGTAGTGGTGTTTAAATGTGATTCGAATGTGTCGTCTTCCCGCTAGGGGAAGTTCGCGCGCACATCTTCACTTATCTACGGTATATATAAATATATAAATGTGTCTGCATGGAAACCAAGTGACTATATATATATTATTATTGGCGGTAGATGACGACACTGTGTCCGTGCACACACTCGTATATATATATATTATGTATAGTCGATTATCGTAGCCTTATTCCGCTGTGTACGTATATATTGTGACTATATAAAAAAAATGTGTAAGTGTGTGATTTGCAAGCTCGAATTCGTTGTGTAGCGAGTGGTCCGCTGGCGTGAGTGTATAATTTCATGGAATATAGCGACAAAAAAAATGTGTCTTACTTTTTTGGCGATAGGAAATTTCATTGATTTCGATAAGCCGATATCTCGCTAACATGTGTCTGACTGACTGACTAACCTAAAAAGAATGATATCGCGACGCAGGGATAGGACAACAAACATGTTAACGTGTATTTATTAAATTATACTAATCGGATTTACTAATTAGTTCTAGTCTCTTTTAAACTGCGATCATCATTAACGAACGGAAAATCCCTTTTTCAATTGATAAACTCCATTAAATTATATATTGATTGTACATATTGTTTATAAACCGTTAGCATTTGTAGAGTTAAGCTAATTGTGACGGCATAAATTCAGTTGGTGTTGATAGTCACATTTGAGCGTAAACTGATGACGCGATTCATCATAATTATGCTAGTTTTATCACAAGATATTTATAACAATTCTAGTCGAATTTTCATTGGGACATAAAAAAATGTTGTAAACGTAGTCGACAATATCCAAATATTTAGTTGACACGTGTACATTATTTGGACGAGCAATACTTATTAGACCGACATTACATATCGCAACGCCCTTATAGCACTGTATTATTTGTATCATTTAAAACTGATATAAATGATGCTCCTGCTGCACACGAATCAAGTTCAATTTTTTCCCCGTCAGATTAAAAAAAAAAACATGTTAGCAACAGTGTCCAATCATAATGTGAAAATGTCCCGCACACTAGTAAAAGGTTCGATATATCGGTGTATTTAACTTGTGTATATTGGTGCCCTCTTTGATCCCCGTCTTTGGGTGCATTCTCTATTGTCCCCCCTACCCGGTCATTACCACCCTCCCACAACCATTGGTTATGTAGAGGTCATTTCACGTAAGCTTTGTCGTCGTACATTCCACCTTCCGTGCAAATGGAATGAGCCAGATGCGATTTCAAGCATTTTTTTTATGAAACGAATGATTGAATTAACGTTGTGTATTGCTTGACTACAAACACTTTTACCCGCCGTCTCCACAAATTTATTGCCTATTTGAACTTGAAGGAATTTCACGTAATTTAGAACATAATTTGCCAGAGTGAAAACTAAAAATGACTGTTGGAGGTCCGAAATTTAAATACCAAATGAGTAGATCCAAATCTACATTCCTCACGTCCTAATTAACCACAAAAAACATACTTAACCTGAAAACCGACTGACTAAAATTCTTAAAAATTTTAAATATTGTATGACGACTGGACACGTTAAGAACACGTTTGGCCAAACTTACGTGAAATGACCTCTGTAGAAGGGCATACAGAACGTATGTCTTTTCTTTTTGTGTATTATGAATGTGTACCAGCAGAATCATTCACTGATCTCGTGTTTCCAGCAATAAATCCTGCACTCGTTTAGAGGCGCATTGTATCGTTTGTTTACTCGTTCTCGAACAACTTGCGTTTGCTTACCGTAGTTTAACTCTCGATTGCCACCTGCATTTATTTCATTTGAATAAAGTGTTCATAAGTCACGTGTTTCGTTTTCCGTTGATTCCTTTCCATTGTGTTTTTCTATTAAATGAGGATCACTCTCTTTGTCTCACCTTACTGCTCTTTCATTCTTTTCGGGTTCATTCCTTTAAAAAAAATGAATTATTATTATTTTTTTTTTTTTTTAATCACCGTGGTGCTAATCATTACAGGATTACTGCACTCTCGTGTCTATGGAGATATGTGAGGGGCAGGGAAGGGGACTTGTCCACAGCGACATCCTCGATGGCGCATGCCGCCGTGGACCTTACTGCTCTTTCATTATTTTCGGGTTCGTTCCTTTTAAAAAATGAATCATTTATTTTATTTTATTTTTTTTTTTTTAATCACCGTAGTTTTAATCACTACAGGATTACTGCACTCTCGTCTCTATGGAGATATGTGAGGGGCAGGGAAGGGGACTAGTCCAAGGCGACATCCTTTGGCGGATGTCGACGTGGACTAGTCCAGCGGGCTGATGTCATCAACAAATCCCAATCCTAATTTACGAGAAAAAGCTCTCAAAACTAAATTTTCATTCCTTCGAAAATCCCACGAATTTTTGATAAAAATATATTTTTGTTATTGAATAGAATTTTTGATAAAAATATATTATTACAAAAAATTGTGGGTTTTCGAGTGTTCAGTTTTTAAGGTGTTTTTTTTTTTTTTTTTTGGCTAAGTGAAAGCTTTATATTATAACGAAACTTGAAACGTTTGTCATTTATTAAGCACGATTTTTCAAAAACAAGGAAATTGTTTCGTCTTTCGAAAGAAAATTGGAAAACAACAGAAAATTGGAATAACACAGTGAATTTCCAAAATAACTACTTCTCAGCCAAAAAGTAAGTTTCTGCTTCATTGCTGAAAATACAAATTTCCCCGCAAAAAAAATCAGGCGGGAAAGTTATTTATACAGGTGCTGCCCCCTAGTGGGCGATGACTCACTGGCCTCGTGCACACTGCGCAAAAGTTTCATTTAGGCTGCGTTGAGTTATTGAGCGGATTGCTTCGCGTTAATAATAGAGTAACACGGAGAGATAAAGGGGGATAAATCGTGTGGAACACTCAAAGTTTAACGCATTCTTCAAGCAACTTCTTCCGACGCGTTTATCTGACCGCCACCAGGGGCGCTGTCAAATGCATTGCTTTGTTAAATATTTGACGTGCAACATTTGATTTCGCATTTTGCGATTTGGCGATGAAACTTTGTTTTGTTGTAATTTATTAGGTAAGTTACTAAAGTTTTATAGTGTTTTCATCCACAAATGTAAGTGATTTTGACTTCATGATGTTCTCATAAGTCTAAATTGAACGAAAGCTGCTCTATTGACAAAGCAGTAAAGTTACACAACAACGGCGCTGGCGTCTTTCTTATCATGGCTTCATAGAATTTAGATTAGATAGAATTGTCACCGCGCTTAATTAAAAGGAAATTGAAAGGGGTTAGGAATTAGAGGTAGGGGGTTGGAGGGAAACCTACTTATCGGATGTGCAGTTTAGGGCAGGTTGGCCATGAGCGGGATGATTTTTGACTGGATTTGAGTGATGGGAGGGAGGGGGCCTCAACTAATTCTTGGTGGAGGTTGTTCCATTCTGCGATAGAACGTAACATGCCTTGAATTGCCTTCATAGTAGGCTAGGTCCAAACAAAGTTGTTTTCTGGACATCGTATTCATTGGAATTTCATTAGCTTAGGCCGAAGCTCAAAACACAGTTCCAGATCTACATGGCCTATTGTGTAGGTCAGCATGACCATAGAACGCTAACGAATAGGTTGACCGAGTATAAGTCAACGTTTGATTTCGTCAAGTCAGTTGACATTTTAGCAATAACAAGATTACTGAACACGGTTAAAGGGTCTGTACCATTATCCTGATTTGGAGACAACATCATCTATCCGAAATTAGTGTTTTTGGACAGTACCATGACCTTTTCTAAAGTAGGTAGGTGAGATTAATTGTAATTGTATGGGAGGCTAAATCTAAATCTTGTACCTAGTCTTGGCGGTGCTATTGCACCCGGTGACATATCTGTTATGGCAAGACTTTGATGCCATCTTACTAATTTTAACAATATATTTATCATCCATGGCTCCTTTAAACTAACCCTACAAACATATTGCCAGAATGTTACGGCGCGGCGATTACCTCATCTAAATCTAAAAAAAATTGACGTTCAACAATTGTCATTACTAGTCCTTTATCTGGTGATTAATTACTTTTCTGTGCGCATTAACTCTCGATTACTGTAGCGAATATTACCACAGGAGATTCTGAACCTCTTTGAACGCGTCAAAAATCATCCCGCTCATGGCAAACCTGCCCTAAACTACACTAACCTATTTATTATCCACCTTACCATCCCTCCAATTCCTTACCTCTAATTCCTAACCTGACAATTCTATCAAAATCTAAATATTGTAGCTTCATGTAGCCATATATTGCATTGTGTTTGTATTTCCAGTTGAAGGAAGGGAACAACTTCGCTGTAGACAATGGAGCAATCTCGCCTATGCCGTACCATGAAGGAGACAGAGTTGGTGTTCGTGAAGCCCGAAGACGACACTGAAGTTTCGGATAACATGAGCAACGCGTTCAAAGTAAGTTTTCATCAAAATCGCCATCGGGTCACCCTCCATTTTCGACCCAGCGTTTTCGATTCTAGATAGTACAAAAAATAATTTATTGCATTTGTTTTATCGTCTTTAGCTGTGCCAGCGGGCCGATGTCGCCGTTTGGATGGAACCGGATGAAGCGGAAGCAATATCGAAAGTTTCCGATCAAGTTTTCGTCTTCCAGAGCTTTGCCGGCAACGCGTTCGAAAAGCTACGCCGATTGAACATGAAGTGAGTCTTTCCGGGCAATCGAGGGTTTGCACTTTGCAGGAATGAGTCGGTGTCTGAGATAATCGTTGAGAACCGATTTCAGTGGGGGTTTTTTTTTGCCTGAACCATTGACAACCAAATTATCTAGATGCTCCTTCGTTTTCATATTCGATCAGGACCTGTTCATGAAATCAATTCATCTGTAGTGAGAATCGGTCAATCTTTTGTACTGTTTGCTAAGGAATCATGCCAGCGTATACCCCTTTCCCCTGGGGACGTCCTTGTAATTTGGTCTAGCCTTGGCTTCTGATTTTGGTGGGGATATTTAACGTGTACCTGACAACGTAGATGCATGAGAAGTTTATTCCGAAGGAAGGCGTGTGCCCGAGAAATTTCTGACTTTGTCGGGGATTGAACCCGTGATCACTAGCATGAAAGGAGAACTCGCTTACAACTGTGCCATTGCCACCTGAGGACACTATGACATCGGATTCCTCACATTTCGATTGTTTGTTAAGTAATTTGATATTTTCTATTTTTTATATTTTGGCCAACTATGAAAAAACCGTAATTGTGAATCAAAAATATAAACATTTTAGCGCTTCCCTAAAAATCGAAAGTTCAATTATGTGCTGCCGTCTAGTCTAGCGCGGACGGTCCCGGGTTCGATTCCCGGCAGAGGCTCTCGTTTATTCGACGAGCCGCGGTACTGGTGTCACTGGTGTCACCCCTGAGCTTTCATTAGGGAGTCCAGAGCTTAGGGGTGGATCCTGCAACCTGGCTATTCCAGCTGCCATTCCCCTTCCCTTCCTTCCCTCTCACATATCGCATAGCGACACGAGGGGTAGATTTTTCCTGCACTACGGTGATTTAAAAAAATACGTGTAGCACGAAACGACTACAGTTTGATCGCTTCTAATGATTCTTGTTTCCTTCCGTCCCAGAATTATTGGTCCCAGTTGTGTTCTGCGTTGTTGCGAGAGCGGTGAGAGTCTGCAGTTTTCCGACCCCCTCCATCCCATTTTGAACTATTCAATGAGGGACCTGATCGTTTGCTGTACCAGTATGGGACGACCGGAACGGGTGAGCCAGTAGTTTTTATTTATTTATTTTTTTATTTTTTTTTGCATTGGGGTCACTCTTGGATAAACAATACAATATATGAGTATGTAACCAATTTACAAATATATCTCGCGCAGCTGGAAAATGATGTAGGTTTTCATGGAAGAAATAGCACGGGAGTCACGAAATGTTTGTCTGTAATGCTGCAATTTCCGATCCGTTTGTCTGTTTCACTTCGTTTTAATTTGTTGTTTTTTAAAAATGTATTTAAATTTACAATTTAGACTCAATTTATATTATAATTTATTTAATTCTAAAACAGTTACTATTCAATTATGAAAATAAATATATAAAAACTTTAAAATAAATAATTGTAATAATGCAATTTCTTTTAAATTAAAATGATCGTTGCACCTCACTAAATTCAACGAAAAATCTAGATAAATCTACAAAAATAAATCTAAAAAACTTTAAATTTAATTAAATAATTGAATTTAAATTAAAAAAGATCGTTGATCATCATTGGTACGAGGTGGTCGAATTGCCGGCTAAAAATAGTCTCATTTTTCTATTCCAGGCCGACGCTCATAACAAAGTCAAATTGATGGGAGGAATTGTCAGCCGACAGTTGACCGCCACTGTCACCCATCTGGTCGCCTCCGAAGTTAGCTCGCAAAAATATAAGGTCCGCATTTAAAGCTGAGTTTTTCCCCCCGCACAATCCATGGCCCGGTGCCCGCACATCGATTTAAAACGCCTTTTTCCCAATCACGCTCTATATTTACAGCATACATGTTCGCAAATATTGATTTTTATCTTTTGGTGGGGGTTACGACACAGGCCGCCTGCAACTGGGGCAAACCCGTCATGCTTCCAGCGTGGGTCCAGCGGTGCTGGGAGGACAGTCAAATGGAGGATATTCGCGCCGACCAACAGCGCTACTTGACTGAGTTTCGTTGCCCGATCTTCTACGGACACAACATCACCGTGTCGCAGCTCAATAGCTCCCAGAGGAAGGAGGTCGAGAAGTTGGTGCTGAAGAACGGTAGGAGCTCGATTGTTGTTGGATCGATTCGATTCTCTATCGGAAAGTCAGCTTTCTTGAGGTGTAACGCCTTCTCGAAAAACGTGGCAATCTGCCGATCTCGATATTTGCTCTATTTGCGAATTTATTAATTAATTTATTGAACCTGCGTAATTATTATTTAAATGTGTGGCAAATATTTTATTTCAAACTAGCTTTAATCCCGGCTTCGCCCGGTTGTGTTTTGCGCCATACGTACCTTCTGTCTTTTGTTGAATTATTTTTGACACACGTTAATATGTTTGCAGACAAAGTGTTTTTTTTTTAAATA
>JAUJYS010006475.1:0-10296 GCA_033995665.1 Melogona broelemanni | reverse complement strand
TAAAAGTCGATATCTATACGAATTGACCCCTAACTCACGTTGTTAAAAAATCAAAATTTTTGAAAAAAATCATGAGCCAATTAAATCATACCTATGATTTGGCTAAATCATACCTATGGAATTTTTAACAAAATTCGTAATTTTTTAGAGGGTATGAAAAGTGCAGTTTTTATTTTATTTTTCTGATTAATAAGGTGGTGCTGATTACATATTTATTGTCCAAATGTTTATATCTATACGAATTGACCCTTAACTCACATTTTAAAAAATTTGAAATTTTTGGAAAAAATCATGGTATTGCTTTCTGGTAATCTTGTTCATCAATCTAATTTTTCAGATAACTTTGCTGTGGTTTGCTGTGATTGTAACCTTTTGTCGAGTCGCCTCTGACTCCGGGCAATGTCTTGGCGCATTACTTTGAAACAATTTGGATAAAAGGTATCACTTTAGATTGAAAAGCGAATTTGAAAATATGTGGGTGAGAAGGGGCAACCGTATCCAATGTTATGTTCGTCCCTTTTGAAAGGAACCAGTTTCAGTTCCTACAAAAATAAAAGGAACCTAGGAACGAAACGTTTTAACCCCTTTAAGATTGCCGTTACATATTAGCGCACTTGTTAAGCTTATTACCTAAGCCGGTTGTTGAAAAACGTATCATTTTATCAAAAAGTAAGGCCTGGTCAGGATGGGAGAATTTTAAATGATGTTTGCGTGCGAGTGAACAAACTTACTTTATAACTTTCAACCGCTAGAAGTAAGAAGAAAGTTTATGCAAAGTGTGTAATTGATAAAATTATATACCACAAAATGTATCGTTAAATTGTTGAAACTAAGAGCACCCACAGGAATAATTTTAAAATAAATTGCATTTTAGTAGAATTCAGAACTAAAATGTGCAAATGATGTAGGTTAATTAATTTTCTGGAAACCCTATAAAATAGAAAATTAAAATAAAGAATTAACCTTAGGATGCTTGCAGTCAGCTGCAAATCTTAAAATAAAAATTTTAACAAGCTTTGAGGTACTTTGCTAAAAACCAGTAAACATCTTCATGCGAGAAAGCAATTAATTTATAGTAATAAGATACGCAGAGCTGTATATATTCCTAGATAATATCTTCAAAAAAAATGTTTTGTCTTATACATTTCAGTCTCAAATAATTTCCTGAATGACAAATAAACAACTGAATCATGATATGCTTAGTAAATAAAAGCATTGATAACTTTATTTTCAACTGGCTTAGAACTAAAAACTCAATGAATTGTATGGGAATTGTGGCCATGTACTAAACAAAATATTAATTGTTTTTGTTTTTACTCTTTGCAGGTAAAGTTGCAGAGGCTACATTCTCCCTAACATACCTGCAAAAATAAGATTTAAAAGTACAAAGTTAGCCAATCTAGGGTAATGATTAATAAATTTAATTTAGTTTAAACACTTTTCTGTTACTTCTGCTATAAAGTTGTTTAATAAAAAAAACTTTTTCTATTACTTGTGAAATAAAGTTGTAATCAAATATGTATGTGTTTTGCCATTTTTTTCATAGAACATTTTCCTTCAAATATAGAATTCAGTGACCTTAATGCAAATTTCATTCTGTTCATGTTGGAGTTGGATGCTTTTTAAAACTAATATTCACCTGCTGTTTATCTTGTGCTTGTGAAAAATAAAGTCATAGAAAAAATGTTTTTGTTTGTTATCTTTAATATGTTTGACTTACAATTTTTTTGGGGGAAATTTGGACTTTGGACTCTAGCAAAAAAATGAATTTTGGACTTGGGTTGATTATATTTTAGAATTTTTTTCTTGACTTATTTTTATTTGAATTTCGGAATCTGTCCACTTCTAAATACAAAATTTGGTGGGTTTGGGTGGTTCTTTGATGTGAGAGAATATTTCTAAGCCGTTCTTGTAGATCTCTTAAATTAAAGATCAAAAACCTTAACCAACATTTTTGCGAAATTAAAAAATGTACATCGGCGAAATTTGACTCTCAAAATGTCGAATGCTTTGGGGGAAAGTTTTAAAAATATTTCCATTCTATTGGTTCTTATGTACTCTTAATTTTGTAAATATGAAAAAGCAAAGATTTTATTTCTTGAATTACAACTATGGGAAAACACATTTACATACATGTATATACCCCAAACAAATCTTTGTAACTATATATGCGCCTTATAAGACTAGTATACGAGACATTATTTGACTTGGGTGAGAATGCTTTTCGATGGCTGCAGCGCGTTTGAGGCAGCATCTTCGGCAGCCCGATTGGTGCGTTCCTTCAGGTTGGGGTGGAACCATTGTGGCCGCTCTCGCTTTAACTCCACGATGCGTTTGCCTTGCCAGAATTCCTCGTTCTTTGGGTCGTTGTCGTAGACGGTCACCACTTCCTTGTCCACGGCATCGCTTTTCCAGGAGTTGGTGATTGCTTCCTGAATGGCGCTAGTCTCGGCTCGGACTTTTTCGTAACAGTTTCCTGATTGACATGGGAGGGGGAACCAATAAAGTGAACACAACCAAACCTGAATAAAAGGCAACTTGATTCACAAGTTATTACATAATAATTTAATTTCATATTTGGATAATCAAGGTTCAAATTTTCAAAAAAAGATTTTCAAAATTTGAGTTAGTGGTTACTAACTCAAATTTTGAAAATCTCAAGAAAAAATCCATGGGCACAATTCAATTTAACAATAAAATTACACGCCCATGGTTTTTTTTCTTTTCAAAATAACAATTTCAGGGAAATCTTATTCTTTTCGCTAATAAATTTGCAAATATTTAAGAGATTAAAAAAGAGACGCCCAATTAAATTTCAATTACGTTTTTTTTCCACGTTTGTAATCAAGAATAAAATATTCATGTACTAGCTAATTCTCTTCTAGAAAAGAGATCTTCATCTTCATTTCTACTTGACTTAATTGACTTGATTTCTACTAAAGATCTTCATTTCTACTTGACTAGACAATAACATTTAAAATTCGGTACCGCATCCTAGTTACACGCAAAGGAAAGACAAGGTGCAAAAGCACGCAGAGTCGAATGCGAAGTAGAAATAACCGATTTGATTTTGCGAGCCGTCATCATTCATGAAAATTTCAAGCAACCAAAAATATAAATTTTGATATAAACTCAAATTTCTCGTAAGTTAAGCTCAAAATTTATCTTTTTAGTTGCTTCAAAATGTCATGAATGATGACGGTGGGTAAGTGCATCTAGTCGAGCAAAATCAAATCAGTCATTTAGATATATTTTTAACATAAAAGTTGACATTCGATTTCTTACCGCATATGGTGTGTGCCTCGTGAAAGTGTCCGCAAACGTCACAAGGTATTAGATTTTCTTTCGGCTTGTGCCGCTTCTCTACGGCCAACCATTTCATTCGCCGTCTCTCCAAAGTTTTTCTGGCCTTCGGCATGCCCCACAAAAATCCATTGCCTATGATGTCACCGAGCACATCTCTCGAGGATGTTGCTGGCCGATCCAGTTCATCTACGCTTCCATGACCAAGCACGTTCAATTCAGGGTGGGGCCATGAATCTAGAAATAAACAAAGAAAGAAAATAATAAGTAACCGGATTTTTTTTTATAACCACAGTAGCCAATAGCACTACAGGAGATGCTACACCATTACCTGCATTCCTATTTCCCAGGCAGTGGAACAAACTATCAGAGTATCAAATACAAAGCCTGATGGAATAGGGTAACCCCGTCCGGCTGAACTACACTTTACGCGAACATTTTCTCTGACGAGCGAGCAGAAAAGACGGTATACCTACCTAACCTAACCTATTCAACCATGTTTTCTACGGTTAGGTAGGTAAAACATGGTTAGGTTAGGTAGGTTTTTTTTTTTTAAAGATTAGTTAGTAATTTTTTAAGATAGGTTAGGTAGGTAAAACATGGTTGGGGAGCGGTAGACCGTATTTTATGCTCGCTCGTCAGAGAAAATGTTCGCGTAAAGTGTAGTTCAGCCCTATTTTTTCATAGGTGTTCGTTTAGACTAAGTTTAAATAGTTTACCGCGTTAACAGAACTACGTGTATGTCTAGATGGCCAACGCGCCGTTAGTCGGTATCTCTACCTGCCAGTGCCACAGGAATTAATAGCGCACCCTTTGAACTTCCGGGCAAAATTCCCAGTAACAAGGGGTGTTCTCTGTCATCACAAATTCTTACCTCCACCGTTAGGCTGAAAAGTCCATCTCAAATAGGTCGCACATCGAAATTCGAATGTTCGCAACGCGTTGCACAGACCGGTGATGAGCGACGCCATCTTATTTCTGATTTTCCTGATTCGATAGTATCGATCTTATACTAGGCGGTTTTCAGGCCGGATAAGTTGCTGAGGGTCACAAAAAATTATTCGTGAATCAATTAATGTTCCAGATTGTTGTAACTTTTCAGAAATAAAAAGTAGATGCACTCCTATATTTTTCCCTGGCAAGTATTTAAGCACCTTTATACATTATTTAACTTCACGAAATAATTTTTTTCTTACAACGCAAATGCTATATTGCGAAATATAAATATGGATGAGCAGAAAGACATCGTTACTTTTGAGAACAGTTCCACAAGTTACATTAGACAATTCAGGCAAATTTATTGCATGTACCGAGACAACATTAAATTTTGCAATATATAATATTTTATTATGTGTGGTAATGTACATTTTGCAATAAAACATAAAAAACTGGTAATGAAGGTGAACGCAAAAAATAATAATGCAATTGGCAAAAAAAACTTGTTACAAATACCGACTCGAAACAACTACATTTATACAAATGCACTTAGATATAAATATATATTTTTTATTGTGGATACACACACATGACCAAATAAAACATACATAACTATCAAGTCTATTATCGCTCAAGGTATTGCCATATTGAAAATAGCGGTTTCGCCAAAAAATAAGCATGTGCATACACAATTATCGGAGGGTGCTCCGGATTAAACAGCACTTTCTGACTGTCGATTGATGGGACAAAGGTGGTGGTTTCGAGTAGAAAAATGTCTGATCGTTCTTGTGTGAGTTGTGCCCCTCGTGTCGTCTCCGGACTTTCGATCCCCCGACACCTAGTGACTTCAAGATTGTTCTTGTATCCAGCAATTATTCCGCTTGAGACTGGGCCATGTAGGAATCCAACTCCATGTCCAGATGACCCTTGGTCCGCGACATGTACTCGTCCAACTGGTTGTCCAGCGTCTGACGGGAGGTGGCCGGTTGTTGGACACGGGCTCCGCGACCACGTCCTCTACCGCGTCCTCTGGCACGAATGCCCGCTCGGCGAGCGTTGCCGATGCCGCCTCGGCTCTGGTTCGGACTGCTGGAAGACGGAAACAAAAAATAAAAGCCGACCATTAGTATTTTTACCTGAGTTGGGTAAGTTACTTTTTTAAAGTAACTGAGACGAAGACGGAAGGAAGACGTTACAGTTACCGTACTTTAAAAAATGAAAGTAACTAAACCGATACAAAGTTAGTCAATAATGAAAATAACGGAAGTATCGTATTGTTTCTTTCAGATAAGGACACTTTAAAAGACTTTTTCACGAAAGTAAACTGGGAATCTCTTAAAATTTGACATTAAATTTATGGTATGGTATGGTACACATAAAATTATGGAAGACTAAAGACAAACGAGACTTTAATTAAAATGAAAGTGTTGGGCGATCTTACCGAAATTTGTTTCCTTGTCCACGGCCTCTGGCTTGTGGAGTCCGGAAGCTGCCA
Source organism: Melogona broelemanni (assembly GCA_033995665.1). Lineage (NCBI taxonomy): Eukaryota > Metazoa > Arthropoda > Diplopoda > Chordeumatida > Chordeumatidae > Melogona > Melogona broelemanni. The sequence continues at coordinate 4,562 of JAUJYS010006475.1, read as the reverse complement.
CGTCCTCGTCGAAAGTCGACATTATCTAGTATCGAGAGACGAGCATACAAACGATTAAATTATAATTTAAAACAAAATATTAAACGTATTTCACTAAACATAGGCAGCACTGGAACCGACCTAAACCGAATGTTCGGACAACAAAATGCGTGTAATCATTAGTGCGTGTAATCAATTAGTGAACAATTTTTGTGAAAATACAACAGTTTGAAATTAAATGACAAAAAAATAAAAGTATTTGATCAGTTAAAAAGACAGGACTCGAGAACACGTTGTAAGTCCCCTTAAACAAAAATGTACATTTACAATTTTAAGACAATAAGAAAAATGTACATTTAAAAATTTAACAGCCAATAACAAATAAACAATAAATAAAAATAATTTTTAAAAAATGTGGACATGTGGGGGCAAACCACAATGGCAGTTTGCCCCGACAAGTCCACATCTTGACTAAGGTGACATGCAAATTAGACTAACTTCGAAGTCCACCTCTTCTCACGAGATCAAACCCACCTTCCCCCACAGCTCTATTCCCTCGTCGTGGTCTCCTCATCGCCGGCGATCGCCCACCCCGAGCCGTCCCTAATCTGCTCTGCAACGGCGACACTCCAGCTCCGGCTCCATTCAGCGACCACTGACTGCCTCTGCCACCCCGTGGCACACCACCGCCTCCTCCATACGACTGCGCAGCAATTGGCCGTCCAATCTGTCCCACCCGTCCGCCACCACGACTCCTGCCCGCTCCGCCGCGTCGCCCACTGGAACGGAACGTCCCTCCTCCGCTGATAAATCCGCTGCTGCTGGCCCCGATGTATCCGCCGCCCCGGTATCCACGGAGGGTGCCGGCATGGACGCGCGGTGCGCCATTGGTGGAGCCGAGTGAGAGGCGGGCTTTGACGCTCTGACGGGGGAGGGAGGGTTGCGCCGAGGCCATGGTGGTGGTGGCGCCCAGACGCTGCTTGAGGCTCCGCTGCGTAAAAGGAAATCTGTCCGGGTGATCATCGTTCTTTTGGGCGGGCGGGGAAAAGTAATGCGACACTTTGTATTTCGATTGATAGGTGAACCCACCCCTACCCTCGATCCCCGCTTAAGAGCATTTTAGGGGTCAAAACATAAGACAATACAAAACGGGGTGCATGCTAATTTTTATTCCTGATCACTGTAGTGGATATCACAACAGGATACTCTGTACCCCTCATGTTGCTGTGGCAAGGTGTGAAGGGCACATTTTCACCACTACCCCAGGATTTAAAATATACGAGAGCCTGCGCCGGGAATCGAACCCGGGACCACCCGCTCAGCACTTTGTTGCCATACCCACAGAGCTAGACGGATCGTATAAAAATTAAATTTGCCAAATTGTTATTTCAGTTTTACAAAAACGAAAAGTCCCCGAACAACGATAAGTCTACTAAATACGCTGATCGAAAGTTATTTCTAAAGATCTTTTGTATGTGAGAGCGTTGTAAATCTATATTTCCAACTGGAAGCATCAAGCTGGTGGATGTGATCATTGTTAATCGCCCCCGCATACCAAAGATATTCGAAATATCGTCACCTATACGTACGTCACGACGCCCGATACAAACCTTTTTGAGCTTGAGAGCCGCGATAACCGAGGGCCGGTTCTCCATCTGCTGAATCAGTCGCCAGTTCTTCGAAGTCTGCTGTTGCACTTGCTGCATTCGTTGGCGCATGGCGCCCACACTGCTCTCCGCATTCTTGCGGTACGCTGAGAAGCTTTACAAATGAGGAATGGATAGGGGGGTTGGTTGTTGGAGTGATAGTGACGGGGTAGTCAACATTACGATCGAGGTAATGCAAGTGACAAAAATTCCGCATTTGGGAAAATTTGACACCGAACGAAAATCCAAAAAATTCGAGCAGCGGTTGCACCACTAACCCCATCCCTAAACTAGCGCTAACTAAATCGCTAAACTAAAAAATAACTCGCCAATAATCGCCATTCCGCCACTGGTTTTCAATCAACAGGAGCATCCTTCTTACAGTCGTTGAGGACCTGAGAATGACGAGTTGAAACGAGTGGTGGACATGACGATAGTCAGGACATCTTAAAAAACCTCTGGAACCACTTACGTACGTGTGTGGAACAGCGCACGGGGCTACAGAATGTTTTTTGAGAAGTGGAGAGTGACCTCGGGGTCACTATTCCGTACTCGAGAACCGAATTTGTCCGACAGACAGCAATCCGTTGAGCCTGCCGCTTACGACGAATGTCAGGACAGCTAAACGGAACTGCTTCGAAGTTCTCCTTTTCAGAGTCCATTGTTATTTTTTAAACCAATTCCCAGAGTTAATTTTTATAAATTACGCGACATGAGCCTGGAAATCGCTAGATGGCGCTCAAATGTTCCCAATTTATTCAACTCAGATTTCATTGCTATTTCTTAAGCTACCTAGGCTGTAAACTTTATATCAATACATGAGCATGGAAAGTCACAAAGTTAATCACTATATGGTGCTCAAATCGGTCAAAACTAATAGCGCAATTGTTATTATTTTAAAATTTACTTTAAATTAAAGAGTCTGCCAGGGACATCGCCAAAAAATCCCAATCCTTTTACGGATTCGAACCCACAAACCCTTGATCGGTAGCGTGAAGCCTTAATTATTTGAAGAGAAAATATGATAACTTGTTAGGTGCAACCGCAAAAAGTAACTATTTAATTGAACTAAAAATTCAATTTTCGCCAGTACATTTGCCTCAAATCGTATACATCGTAATAATTCCTACGGGAGCTACGAATTGGTCAGAGCAAATTTGCTTGTTGAGCCAACTGATGTCCTAGGTAGGTATTTTTTCTGTGGATTTCACACCACATGTTCGCATTCCCCAAAATACTTCTCGGCGTCAAAACGTTTTCCTCATCTCGCCGAGTGCGGTAACAATCTCAACCTTTCGAGGTTGCGTCACTTCCGTCAGTGGCCACTTTGCACTCGGGCGGAGCTGATCGAAACAATTACGTGCGCTGCGATCATTATTTATGATCGGTAACGTCATGGAAACGCTGCACGAGGAACGTTTGATCGGGTCGGTGCGACTCTTGTCATCGTCTGACGAATTTTGAGTGCACGGCCTATTCATCGTGACGTCATCGTCCCACGCGCACGGCCTCAAAAATGGCATCGCCAAATTTGGGCAGTATACCCCTATTGTGTTTGGCGTGACACAATTTTTTCGGGTTTTTGAAATTGTCTCACCGATCATTCAAACTCATTTTTGTTGTGTTTTTCAACACAACTTTGTTCAGGTGCTGGTTGTTCATCGATCGCTCGATAATCTGTCGGATAAAATCAGAAAACAGGAGCAATTAGTGCTTTGTTTACAGGTGAAATTTTGGTGAAACAAGGCTGCGCTTTCACATTCGAAGTTATTCGAGAGGGTCGCGTCAAGCATTTAGGTATTCCTCGCGATAGGATCAAAACAGTATTGTTTCAAATATTAACGCAACCCTGTCCCGAACGACTTTGATATTGAGTCGAAAAATGAGGACGTGAAGGAAGGACCCCAAACGAGGCCTAAACGCAGAATGCGAATTCACAAATTTTCAATTGGAAGTGCGGCATGAAAATAAACAAAACGAAATACGTCAATGCCCATTTGAATAATTAGAAAGGTAACTTACCTGGAATCTTCTATACTTTACGATTGAACATAAACGAAACGCGAGAACCCGCGAACGCAACGCAACAAATTTTCACTCCTCGACAATATTTTTGTCAGACGATGCTAGCGACACTAGCGGCGACTGGTAGTGCAACTGGCGGCCCTTATGAGAAACTAAAATTGGCCGCGAAAAACCGCCACTTCCAAAATGTACAAAAGTTATTCAATAAATTTCATTTTTGATTTTAATATTTTCGAACGTTTATGTATTTTTGTGAAGTTTCTTTTTATGATGAAACTTTAAAATGTCGTAGCCCAGGGGGTAGAGCATCGACCGGAAAAGTACGGCGATCCCGGGTTCAATTCCAGGCTCGGGCTCACGTTTATTCGATCAAGGAGTACTGATGAAAATGTGCTCCTCCATATACATGTTTAATGCTCTTTAGAGGGGTACAGAATCTCCTATAAAAATATGTTAGGCAACATTACGGCATACTTGGACCTCTACTTCTGACTACAATTATTATTATTTTTATAATTTCTATGTTGTGATCGGTATCTACGCGTAAAGTTAAACAGTACTCTCAAACAATATCTCGATACCAAAATTGAAATCATTCCAAACAAAAATGCATTTATAATATTTAATGCGGACAAGTGAGGTAGATTGGCAAGCCCAAAAAATGAAGCCGCCATTGTACAATTAGTTCTGATCAATTAACATCAAAGGAACGAACAAAAATATATACAGGGTGGGCAAAAAAAAAGGCACCCAAAATTCATCTTAGCATATCTACGCGAAAAGTTAACCGATTTTCTTAAAACTTGGCATGGGCGTTGATCAACTCCTTATTATAAAATTTTTCGCGCAAAAATGTCATTGAAAAATTTTCTGTTCATAGGGGGCGCTACATTACGTCGTAAACATTGGAAT
>JAUJYS010006474.1:0-10297 GCA_033995665.1 Melogona broelemanni | reverse complement strand
AAATTCAGTTTAGGTCACGTGCTGGCTTCACACAAACAGAAGGACACCATTTTCAGTCTTATAGTATAGATATATACAGTATTTAATTTTAGGATAATTAGAAAATCTGAACGGATAACTGGTGTCACAGATTGTCAGATTCATAGATCACTTTTAAATAAATAAATAAAAAATCCCGCAATTGCAGTAGATAAATATGGTTTAATAGGGTAAATAAGATTAAAAATAAATAAATGCATGAAATGAAAACATTGAAAGACATCGTCAAATGACGCCAATGTAGACCACATTTAATTTCAACGACGCAAACTTTGGATTTTCGTAAAGGTGCAGGGACACAGGGATCTAACCTTGCACATCCTTGTACAATATCGATTGATCACAAGCGTCCAACACATGATTCGGCATCTCCCAACCGAGGATTCTCTCACCCCAATATTAACGAAATGCACTTCCCCTGTCGGTAAATCCCCCCACCCCCACACCAACACATCCCCCCCTCCGCACTCACTCACTTTTCTTATCCCCCACCATCTTTCTTCCATCTCCTCCGCCTCTCCAAACTTGCGGTTACTTATGACTCCGTATTTCTCATGCATCGCCGCCCCCGCCCCCAGTTACCCTGTCACTGACATGGATAGTGTACGCGACCAGCATTTATATTGACCCCTCCTTTATAACTGAATGAGTCCCACGTTCCATTTATCCTATCCATGGATATATATCAACCCACCCTTCCCCAGCAAAAACCAACACACGGCTGAACTGACACACAACCTTTATCGTAATGGCCTACCGCCGAAGAACACGGAATATATCGAATTTGGAAGATGAAATTCGATACTAAAAACAAAATAACACCTGTTAAAGAAAAATCAAGTACCATACTCCTGTATTATTTTATTTTATATTTACTAAAACGATGTCTAGCGACTAGGAGTATATTTTCACCATTACTCCAGAATCAAATAAATAAGAGCCCGTGCCGAAAATCGAACCCTGGACCGCCGAACTCTAACCGGTGGCAATACCGACTGGGTTACGAAGACTCGTCCACGTAGCTAAAATTAAAAAGGCTGGCCAATTTTGAATTTTCCAAATTTCCAATCTTTACAAATTACTATACGCACCCTGTCTGAGGTGAAGGAAACAATACTCATAATAAATACACACTCTAGAGCTTCGAATTTCTTTGATTGTCAGTCTTACAGAACGAACTAGGGAGTCTTCGGAGTAGGAACGAGAAAGAAAGGTAAAAACATTCGAGGGTGGGCGAAGGCAATATGTGTGGTGGGTGTTATAAGGCGAGTTGGATTTTGCTAGGAGGGGGAGAGGGTCGTGATACAATTTTATCGATCGCCCACGTTGATCGGGAGGACAACCCCCTGGCCATTGATTTTCTTCCCCTCACAGCACCATCCCTCCCGTGCCTTCATTAGCAGCGGCACCGTTAGACGGCACCCCACGATGCACACCCATCTCAATCCTCTTTCTCCTGAGCCATTCTCGTCCAGCAGAAAACAACGGACTGCCAGCCATCCATCTGACCACCTCTGTCAGACCACCGATAACCGCCATCCCAGTGAGAGAGAAAATGCGCCACGACATTGGCATTCCGCCTGTCAGTGTCCATATAGATAACGTCCCCGGCTATATACGAAGGATTCGTACACTCGTATACACACACGAGTGTGTAGCGGGGCGACTGTACTGACACTTCCGATCGACGGGGACCGAAAAGAAAAAATCCACGCGCATACACGAACACACGGGGGTGGTTCAGAAAATATTGTCTTGACTTTTCTTTGTATGTGGCTTTTAGCGGTTTGTATATGGCGTGACAACAAGGATGCGCGCAGCAGCGCGTTGACTAGACTACTGAATACCAGATATGCTCACCCACGGGTCGATACCGGTGAACATTTGCATAAAAACAGCAATGAATCGTTTGAATTTAAAGGCAACGTCATTAATTGGCACCCAGTAGAGACGGACGTTACCAGCGCCATCTATGGAAAAAATGTATTCGTCAATAACAATGAAACGTATCAAGGCTCGTCGCAAACTCCTAAACCTTCGCAGAGCTGCCCCCATTCAATAGCAATCACGTCAAGCACAACACTCATTATATTGCTGCGTGTATGGAGTGATTGCCAACACCAGCTGTCAGCAGTGGGCAGCAGATTTTAGTTATAAGTTGATTTCTCTGGAAAAAGGGAAAACCTTATCACGTTTACTCTGATCTATGAATATATGCATTTACCGGTTTAAAGTTATTCCCACACCACAAATACAAAAAATATGTCTACATAACTGCCTATGACGAAATTATTTAAAAAAAATTACCCAACCAAAATTGAAGCTAAGCAAATGTTCTTATTGGTCTTAAACTACAAGAAGCATATTTATAAAAAAATCTGAACACAATAAAATTAACGAGGAAAAATAAACGATATACAATATAATTATGGAACAGTCCAAGGTGGTCGATACCAAATATAGGGGGAGGCACGAACGATCCGTGGATACGTGAAGTTCACTTAGGCGAATCCCCTCCACCACCACCACCACCCACCGCCTTCATAATTTCACAAGGGGGAACGCCTTGGTCGGGGGGAACGCGGAATGGAAGGAAATTAACCATTCCATCTAAAGAGGGAAAAAAACGCTCGCCAATCGATATAGACGAGAATCGCAGCACCAGGTTAGAATATCCCCCTCCCCCGCACCCATTCCTTCATATCCACCTATCCTTAAACCCCCACACAACCATTAGTCGAAATCACGTGACCAAGTCGCATGAGTTTCCCCCGGATGCGCTTTCTTGATTCCCCTTTTTGAAACACCCCCATCGTGGACAGTCATTCGTGCTTTCTCCAATCGTGGGCAGGTGGCGCCACAATCTCTGCCGAAAAGGTCGCCGCTATTAATCCAATTTCGGGTTCGATTCCCAGCGCAGCCGATCGTTTGATTGGCTCGTGGTAAGGCAATGGCAAACCACCTCTGTATTCTGCCAAGAAAACTCAGGGGGCTTCTGCTCCCTGAAGTCACCAGGTATCGGGGGATCGAGAGTCGGGGTCCGGAGACGATACGAAGGACTTAACAACAACCAAACTTATGTTATTGCTACGCTTGAAATGATCAAGGTAGAATGGTCTCAATTCCTTGCTTAAAGCCTAGTGTGTCAGATTTAAAAAAAAAAATTTGATATGCTTTATTTTGAAGGAACAATTTAAAAAGCGCTCACATAATAGGGTGATTGTATGATGATTAATTGTCGTCGAACGACAAATTGTATTGTTTACGACAAATTGTAATTAATTTAACGATTAATTAATTATTTGATCAGAAACATGGGGAAGCAGCAGCAGAAACAGCTAGGAACATGTGGGAGTGGGTAATTCATTTGAATTGCATATACGAACAAAAAATGATAATTAATTATTTAGTGCATTTCACTTTATTGTCTAGAAACGCATTAGGTTGTTTTTAATTATTAAATGATTTTCTAAACAAATTAAACATTGTCTCAACACCAATATTGATTTCCCAACAAATAATTTTCCTGTTTTTTTTTCCCAAAGGAGTCGAATTGCTTCAAACAATGTAGTCACACAATGTATTTGCGACAGTCTACGAGTATAAATAGTTGGTGGGTGCGTTTTCATTCTTAGTCCACTTAGATCGTGTCGTAGGTACTAACGCGTCCACCAAAACATTAGTAGTATTTGGGAATGTTATAAGAGCGGCTATCACAGGGCACATAAGAAATTTCGATGCAAGCATTTCGAAAGATTTTATTTTTAAATATGTTTGTTATGTTTTGAAATAGGTACATTCCTTTTAAGCTCCTTCCAAAACACCTTTTTGCGGCCATTCTTTGACGGAAATGTTTCGTCATAGACTATTAACTCAATTGCTTTGACGTAGTTACCACCGCTGTTTCTGTTGTCACCCTTTTTTGCATTCAGTACGATTCCATTGAGTTTCCATTTTATCTCATACTCATTGTTAATTTGAGATTGAGTCATATTTTTTTCTTATTTTGGTATAGTCTCCTCAACCACTCGGAAATCCTAATGGCCGCTACCACGAAGGAAACTTTTACCTATTCTATCCTATCCTATTTTCTCCCATCATAGGCATTCCATCTCTTCGCATTCATGCATGATTGCAAGCCTATATGTTGTATTACCGGGATGGGCTTGAAATCATTGTTCAAAAGTTATCTAACATTTAAAATGGATAATGAAGTGTAGAGACTTTACATTTTGGCTGACACTAACCCTTATTGGAGGAGATTTTCATTTCAATGCTTTATATCTCATTTTTTTTTTTTTTTGTATCTTAAGTCTCATCTCATTCCATGATTTATTTTGACATTGGTTTATTTTTCGGTTTCCCAGTTTAAAGTTTTAAACACGAGTATACTTGTTACCTCCTTGTGTGCTTGCATCCCATCAAAAATAGTTCCCATTTTTCATTTTTATTTTTATAGTTTGTGAAAGAGTTTGCCCTTTTTCACACACCGCTTTGGCTATTTAGAGACCTTTGTTTTTGGTATCCAAAATGACGCATGCTGCTCTCTGCTGCAGTTACAACTTGCTTTGCTCCGATCGCTTTTCCCAAGCCATTCTCACCTCATTCCTTCCTCCCCATTCACCGGTGTTCCATTCGGAAGCGCCCGTCGCGCCACCTGGCGTGCGTGTGACGACGACGTGGTTTGGACCTGAGTGTTTGAGGAGGTTGGTTTGTGTTGTTCGTTGTTTGTTCCACTATTTATTTATTTTTGTTTGCTTGACAAAATCTTTTCTTTAATCGATTCTTATTGAGCACAATTTCCTATTTGAATTGAGCACCATTTCTATTTTTTATTGGCACAACTTTTACCCATTTTATTTTTCGGGCGCCATTTTGTTTTTGGTTAAAGTTTTGCCATCTTTTAATTTCTGTGAAACTCGAACTCTTATCTTTGATTTTACACCCAAAACAATTTTTTTAAATTTGAGATTACTGTTGTTTTTTTAATTTTTAGTATTACAAGGTATTTAGTTCACATTTTTTTCAAACACTTTGAGTTTGGTTTTGAAGGAAAGTTTAATCTGAACTATTTCGAAGTATTTGGCATTAATTTTCTGAATACATTTTTCCAACAGCCTGGAAATGTCAAGTATTAAATGGAATTTTTTTTATGATTGCGATAAACAATACGGATCGCGGCGTCTATTTCGAGCTTTTATTTGAGGCCTTAAAGTCGCTGTTGCGTTTTTAGCCCCATTGTAATGCAACTGTCAATTGAACCATAATTTTAACTAAGAAATTTGACGTCAGGATTGGTTGTTCTTTTTCCCCGTGGTTCCTCCTACATTTTTTTTGACCATCTTTGATACTCGTACATGTTCTTATTAAAGAATGGGTGCGTCTGTCATTCGTTCGTATGCTAATGCTGGGTACTGTTGTGCTGCCTCGTTTTAGACTCTGGCTTGCTGGACGCGAGTGAGAAACCCCAGGGATCGTTCAAGTTTTTACAGGATAGCGAGACAGACATGCTATAGGTAGGCACTTGCACGCTCTATCGCTTATATCTATTTGATTCTATTTTTTATATTTTTTGATGTCGCATCTCTTTTTCTAATTTCATTTTTAATATTTTATTTTATTTCATTTTTTTTTATCCTTGATTTTGCTTATCAAATTTCTTTCTAAATTAATCATTAAACATAACGATTACATGACTTATTTTTAGTGTGTTGATGCTATGTAGTGATTAACACTACAGTAATTAAAAAAAATAATAATTGCTATGAGATCTATTTTATAATTAGTTACTGCCTAAACGTGCATGTCTGTCAAACCTATTATGTAGATTCAGTATGCCATTTTGAATGACCCGACAAAACGGGGAACACTTCGCCGTCTAATTTTTTTTTTTTCAATCATCACAACCCCACATTTTTTGACATGTAAAAAATAAATTTCGTCATAAATTGACAATGGAAATATGCAATACATTAACTAACAAAATATTCTAACAAATAGTTTGGAGTAATGAATTAAATACAAATCTATGAGATCTTAGCAAGAATTATCCTTGATTCAGTTGATCAAAATGCCTCATGGCAGTGTGGCATCCAATCCATGTTGCATGAACAGGAAATTCCCATAGAATGGAATATACTCGTCTTTGCACGAGCACGAAGTTAGACTTTAGTATGGGTTGCTGTTTTGTAGAAGATACAAATTTTCTTTCTATTTTCTCTTTCCCAATTATTAATTGAACCATGAATTGTAACAAATACACAGAAATTACACCATTAAAGAAATAATATCTTTTCTTTTTCTAATTTCTTAAAAAATGGTTTCTTGGAGGAAAAAATTGTTTTTAGTGGTGGCTCAAATTCCTCACATAAATGACGTCATTGTGACGTCCTGCAAAAAAGGTCTTTGACGTAGCTTTAATGTATTGATATACACGAAATTAATTTTAAATTCGAACGGTATTAATTTTACAGTATAGAAGTTTAACGAAAAAAATATTGAGCAGGGTTAGTTTTTTTTAATCCTCCTTAAAAAAATGTTTGACTACCGGTAATATTGTTAATTCAGTGTTCGTAATAATTGTTTATGTCTTGATTCCGCAGGAATACGCCGTGCAAAGTTATTGACGCGTGCCGGAAGATTAAAATTAGGGGGACTAAAATCTACGGTATTTATTGACTTCAAATTGAAGTTGATCATTAAGTTGTATCATTGCGACATTGATCGCCTCGCGACGCGAGTGTAGATGTGTTCACGAGTTGCTCACATTCGCCGCTAGTTGGCGATGTAAAAACGTTATAGAAGGGGGTGAAATAAATGGAAGAATGTGGATGGTGACCAATACGGAAGACGCTGAAAAAATCGTTGGATAGTTGTTCTCTTAGATGCTGATTTGTGTCCATGCATGTTAATTTCATTAGTTGTAAGTATTAGGCACCTGTGAAATGTCATCGATCGGTCGTAATTCAATCGTACTTTGTGATAATTTCGCAGTATTGTATCGGTGAATGTGCATAGATCTCGATAGACTGGAATGACAGAATATTTTCCAATGACTTGTCGGATATCGGATAGAGATTACAACGCGCCACCGCATTGTGACCAACCGGAAACGACAAAAAAGTGCAGTGAAATTTTGTCATTTTTGTTTACAACTTCAACAGTCTTATATTCGGTTTCATGATGCGTGTTCGGATTGCCCGCGAGAACCAAGATGGCGCATAAAATGGCTGAACCGCAGTGTGACCGTCTCAAAAACAATTCTCTCAACATTTAAATAAGTTCGTCCAATGAAAACAGCACAAAAACATTCAACGAGTTAGGAATCGGAATGATAATAACTTTGCTCACTCTTATAGATAAGCCAGGCTTTTTTGTATTGAATTTTTTAGGTATTCAACTTGAAGTGAAATAAGTTCGCCCACACAGTATCGCTACTAGGTGGCAAAGTTTCCGCCGATTTTGAAGTAATGTCTTCATCACGCCTTTCCATCGTCTCTTCTTGTCTACAACTTTTTTTCCCTTCTCCAACTTTTTCGTCTCTGCTGATTTATTACTGACGATTAATTCTGTAAAATTAAATGCTACATAGTATTCTGTTGGAAGTGACGTTGTGTCACGCCTTTGTCCGGTATTTTTTTTGTCGCCTGAATGGTAAGCACTGTCCTGAAAGTGGCGTTTGGACAAAAACTGATAAGGTGTCCACGTGCCTATGGGAAGGTTTCTTACATTGATTGTTTGTTCGTGGTACTAAAAAATCATGATCCATCAAATTTAATCTCATATTTTAAAATGTTGAATTACGAAATAGGTGATTATTTTATTTTGTCACGTTAAGCATGGCTTCAACTACTCTGAATAATATCCTGAAAAAAATATTTTTCTAATTTAGGATGCAAGAGATCTCCAAATCACTAGTATTACCGACCTTTTTTCCAATTTTAGGCGCTCTTTATGTTTAAATTTAAATTTGAGACTTCATGTTGGAACAGGAATCGACTCAAAATTTTTTAACACAAACTATTTCACCTTTTGAAAATTTTATGACATTGAGGCACTCTGAAATTGACAGGAAACCAAAAATAATAATTTGCATTAGAATCATGATTTCTCATAGGTCTTAATCCTACTGGGTACGGTTTTAGCTGACTTTGGTGCAGTATTATTATACTCTGTATTGACTTGACATTGACATACATGTAATTGTTTCTCGTGTATGCTGTATAGTTGGTATACGGAGACGTGGTTTGAGTGTTAATCTAGCAATATATGGTATATAGTTTGATCCCTGAAGTGTTGCTCAGACAGTTTGGCAGCTAAATTGTAGCGATCGTTTATTTTTTCCCTATGATTTCCTTATCCCTATTTTTTTTTTCAACAAATTGAACAAGAGGCTTGTATTTTGTGCAATTCCCTTCTCTGATATCCCATTCAAGTCCCCTGACGTTTCCCAGTTGACTTATATATTATTATATGTTGAAAAATAGTCTTGGAAATCATCGTCCCCATACCATTCCTGACTTCTGGAAAGGTGCTAGGAAGTATGGAACGGAATTTCTCTTCCCATCCTGCAAAAATAGCCTGTTTCGGTGAAACCTTCAATGTGGCGACATCGTCAGATGTTGAGGGAAATAAATTAAGCACAACTGGTGGGTGAGAAAAAGGTTTAACGTGAAAATATCGGCATCTAAAGTCGACTAAGCCTATGTGAAATGACCCTATGTATATATACCGACGAGATGACATATTTTTTGGTTTTTATTTCTCTTTCAAACGTTTTAGTTTCTGACACCTTGGCACTAGTTATGCACGTTTTTGTCTCTTCATTTCCGGAAGAAATCTGTATTTCCATATTGGGCACTAGGATTTGTAGTGTGTCAACGGTAACATCTACTCTTCTTTTATTTTGCGAGTTGGTACAGTCTGTATATAATTACGAATATAACAACAATACGATTCTGATTTTACAATTGCGTGATCTGCAACTTCTACAGCACAATATTTCCATGTGTCAAGCCGACTTGAACAATGCTGACTATTGATATTTTGTTTAACCTGTGGTGCTGTAATCTGGTTGATTTTTTATTGTAGATCCTTCGATGTATGCATGATGGCTCCGCATCTGAGTACGTACAGCGTACGTATCCTTAATTAATAAATCAGTTGAATGTAATACATAAGCAAGGGATGGAAGCAAGACACTTAATATTTTTTAGATAATTTAAAAAGCAATTGAAAATATTTTTTGTCAGCTTTCAAATTCAATGCACCGTTGCCGATTTCTCAAATTATCCGTGGCGCCATCTGTTTGGTTGTTGCCGTATCCTACATTTTATTGAAGCTTAAAGGTATTAACGCAATTTTCGGAGATATTGATACCTATTTTGCAGCATTTTGTTCAACTGGAAAGGGACTATTTCTATTTTTATGTATGCTGCTTGTATTCTGTGAATGTTTTAGCTCATAAAAATTGAGCCACGGAATATGGAAGAAAAAAATACAGAGTATTTCGTGAATCCTCGCCTACCAATGTTTGATCATGTAATACCGCTTACAGAATTATTGATTTTACAAAGTTTATTTCTCCTCCCATCTACAGGTGTATTTCGGGAGCATTAGTAAATACTTTATATAAGTCGAGATTGACTTACGCATGCCGAGAGGAGATAGTGTCCTATACAGTAGGTACCGATATGGAAATGTTTGCCTGTCTGTCTACAAATTATTCATATAGGGAGGGGGCAGTAAGGTCGTGCGACCGTACCGCCCTCTATATGAATAATTTCTACAAGTGTGTACATATACCGGAGGCCTTGAACGGCCAATTTCATTCCAGCATTGTCAAACCATTAGGTAGGGATTCCTTTTGTAAAAAAAATAATTATCGTTACACTTGTACATACATTTTTAGCTTTGCAGGGCTGTCGATGTTGCTGTGTGTTAGTTAAACTTTAATGAAAAATATCAGTGTTTCGAAATTTCAACTAGTACAAAAACGAGGGTGATCTCGCCCTCATCAATGTGTACGGAGACCATGTTTTTTATAAGAGTTGTGATTAAAAGTATCAAGTTCTAGTCGTTGTCTGACGCTCGTTCGTTTGCATGTAGGTGCTGGAGTTCTTTGTCCAACGAAATGGTAACTGTTCGCGTTAACAGCCAAAGAAGAAATAAAAGCTTGAGTGCAGAAGCTCTATTCATTGCCGCTAATTATAAGGTAAGCAATGTTGACTCGTTTCAGTTGGAACGGTTCGTTTTCTGA
>JAUJYS010006473.1:0-10297 GCA_033995665.1 Melogona broelemanni | reverse complement strand
TAAACGAAAGCCTGCGCCGGGAATCGAACCCGGGACCGTCCGCTTCGTAGGATGTTGCCATACCCACTGAGCCATCGATACGTACAAACAGTTACATTATTTTTCAACAAAGATAAAGGAAACAATCAGGGAACCAATATAAATAAAAATACTAAAATGAACTACAAATTTTGCAAAAATAAATAATAGTGAAATTGTAAGCAAATGTTTAGATATTCGTACTTCCCAATTTCCGAAACTGAACATGAAAGTGAAGACATCAACAAATATATAAAGACATAAATGATTGCGTTCCCTCCAGAATCGAGAAATGTCACCATACATACCGATGAAATACTCGGAAACGTATGTACAGATAACCGTGAATTTATTTTATTTTTATTTTAAACTTTTTCATATTTTTTCTTGAATTTTCTAAATTTAGGATGGTTTGTTTTTACATAATTTTAAATAATTTAACATTATTTGTGGTGTCTTAACAAACCATCGTCTTTTTATCCTCATTGCGACACGAACTTGCATGTAATCGGGCGTACCCCGAATACTATTTTCCCCGCATAGACCGGGTGATGCCCCCGGCTACTATTTTCCCCGCATAGCACGTGCCTTATACCAAAGCATCCCATTGCAACTTCCCTGCATGGCTCTCAGCAAAAGGGAAGAGCAAATACGGGATGTCTTCGAATCTGGTCACATTTTTCATTGCACAAGGACAACTGTCAGTAAAATAACTGAGCCATGGTCTTCACAAAGTTTTTAAACGCCCAAGGCGTGATACACGTCGTTTGCAGGCTGGAGTTTACTTACAGGCAGGACTCGACCCTGATGACCTGCGGGAACTGCTCGGTGTTGACGATGAGCATCCATTTGCCGGACACGGCGTCCTTTGCCCAGCCCGGCTTCAAGGCCTCCACCACCGAGTCGCACACGGACAGATCGGCCTTCTGTCGCTTGGCGTCCTCCGGGTACAGTTGTTCGGGCGTTCGGCCCACCTGCAGCTCACGCCACAATCGTGCAACCTCCTCGCTGTGTTTGTTCACGATTGACTCCACCAGGTCACTGAGGAGTGGGGGGGGGGGAGCACATTATATTACACGTCAATGAAGCGAATCGGCAAATAAGCCTGTAGATTATAACAATGCACATGCTACGATAGCGGAACTTATTCTTAATTTGATTTATCAGTTTTATATTTTTTAATAAGTATTAAAATACTTATTTAAAAAATAAAACTGATAAATCAAATTGAAATTTTAATTTAAGAGTTTTTTCTTTGACGCGCTTCATTGCTAATTTGCTTTTTATTTTTATTTGCTTAAGTAAAAAAAAAATATATATTTATTTATTATAATTATTATTTGATGTTTTGTATTTCATTTTTTAAAATTTAATAACTGTATGAGTACGTCAGAAGCTCATTAATGAAATGCATTTACAAATGGGCATTTATTGTAGTTATTTATTGTTATAATTTATATTATAATAATTTATAGTTATTTATTAGTTATTTCCAAAAATTATTTAAATTGTCAACTTTGTACGTTAAATAATTTACATTTACAATTACAATTACAATATTACAATTACAATTACAATATTACCTTGGATAACCTTCATCAGTTGGGCAAATGTTCCGTTCACTTCGACTACAATTCATTGGTCCACCAGAAAGGATATCAGCAGCGCTAGCGTTGTTTCCTTTCGGTTTGACCTTCGGCGACTGCTCAGCCAGCAGTGGCGAGGCGGTTGTCAGAAGCTTGAAAAATTCTGCTGCACCCTCGTTGGACTTATCAGCTGGTTGCGCCCCTACCGGATTATAGGCGTACTTCCCCAGTCCTACCATTCTCTTCGGCGAGTCCTCCTCCTCCTCCTCCACCATATCACGATCCAGAGTCTCCAGGAAGGCCTCCACTTCTGAAGAAGATGACGACGTTGACGCGTTTTTCAGTTGACGAGGTCCATTTCGCTCGGCCGTGAATCGACTTTTCAATTCGATGAGCTTCAAAATGGTTCGCATCTTCTTCTGGGGCTCCACTCGGTCATCCAAGAATCGCGCCTCATCCTCATCAGTCAGGCCACTCCTGGATGATTTGGCCTCACGTCTGGCGGCCAATTGGACGCTCTTGGGGGCCCGACTGCGGACCTCGATGTTGAAAGATGGACTTTCCCGGATTGGTCCGCTGAAGTCTGTCAGTGGTGAGAACTCCCATTTCATTGAATCATCTCCGCCAGCAGCTGACTCGCTCTTGTGTCGACTGTCAGTTGGATCAGTGTGCTCTGAGACACCAACGTCGGTTACCTCTTCAGCTGCTCCAGCCTCCGCAGGTGACAGCTCAGAATCAATGCCGTCCAACGCACCACTTTCAGTTTCTCCATCCAGTGGGCCATCAAGAGCCCCATGAGAACCAGACACTTCCTCCTCCCCGAAATAACCAACTTCATCGAACGGAGATTTCACCTTCACTTCAGTGGCTTCAGTTGTTCTGGCCGAGGATGCTTCAACTGGTGTTGTACTTTCCATGGCAATTGCTTCTGTAGGTATATCTTCTGGTTTGGTGGTGGTCGATGTGGAGTCTGATCGTGCCTGGTTGCGTCTGGCGTTTGATTTTGGCAGTCTGTCGCGGTTGGAACTGCGGACGATGCCTGTGGTCCTCGGTGACGATTCCTCTTCTTTCTCCTCACTGTGTTTGTTAGATTTGCCGGCAGATGGCGCTCTATTTCTTAGTGATCTGTGGGTCGATGGTTTTGAGGTGGTGGTGCTGCCAGAATCCGATTCACCTTTTGTGGTTGTTGTTTCTTCCGAGGGTGTTGTGGTCACCTCAATTTCAACCTCATGGCTTGAATGTCGATTCTTAGAGGAACTGCCTGATTGTCCATCACGTTCGTTAAGTGCTGCTGGGTCGTCATCCAAAGTGACCTTGTCAATAATGATCAGTGTTGGAGGTCCGCTTTTTTCTTCAGTGTGCTCTTCTTTGTTGTCATTGTTGGCAGAGTTACTTCTGCTACTGCTTTTTGAAACTTCCTTTTGCACACTGGTAGATGAACTGACGGAAAATGATGCCGATCTAGATTTCATTACATTTTTTGATGCAGCATCGTCTTTATTCTGACTACTCTGATTCATATCAGAGGAAGGTGTGGTCGAATCTGCAGCAACAGGGCTCATGGATGAAGGCGGCATTGATAAATCATCTGAATTCTCTGCTACAGAAACTGTGGTGTGTGTTTCCAAAGTGGAATGAATTTCTGGCTCACCTGGACTGAGCATAATCTTTTTTGGGCTGGATTCAGCGCCATTGTGATTGCTGTCACCGCTGCCACCTAGCCCAAACCATGAGTTTCCATCGGCCATCATGCTATCACTGGCTGCAGATGAATCACCATTGAGTTTAAGGGGAGAAGAATTTTCAATGTTCATTTCAATCCGCCTTTTGGATTTTTCACTGGGGCCACCACCTGTTCCAGAAGCTCGTCGTTGGATGCTCGACCCACTGATGGCTTCCATTCCCCCATCAGGCTCTGTAAACCAGATGCCTGCTGCATCTCCTGATTCGTCAGCTTCCATAGCAAGAATGTCATGATCCGAATTAGTCACTTCCTCCAAAGCAAGGCGTTGTTGTGCAGAAATGGCAGCGAGCAATTTGCTCTTTGATATTTCCTTCATTTTATTGGTAGACAATGGCACTGTCTTAATGTTCTTATCCAGTGCGTCTTTCTGCTTGGAGTCACCAGCCAACACTGTTGTTGGTGTAGTTGGCAAGGATGAGGACTGAACAGTTGTGGCTGTTTGTAATTTAAATGTGGATTTATCAGACATAGTTGCTGGGGTTGTTGATTGAGTTAGAGGGTCTGAGGCTGTTGTCCGAAAAGTGGTAATGGGCACTGGTGTCTTGTGAAATGTTGTTATGGCGGGAGATGTGAGTAGAACTGTGGTACCCACTGATGATGGTGATGTGGCTACGTTATTAGTGCGGCTAAAGGTTGTAATTGATGGAGTTGTCTGTTGAGTTACCTGCTGGGTGGTGAAAACTGAACTTGAAACGGGATCAATTGTGGTGTCTACCATTTCTTTTTCAGTAGATGTGAAATTTGTACGCACAGCATGTATATTGCTATTAGCTCCTCTCTGGTCACCTGTTGAGGAATGGTTCACCTTCCTTCTCTTAAGCTTGCGGCGCTTTCGAATGCCTCCTGCTGACACTGGCTCTTGGCTAGTTCTTAGATAGTCATTGCCTTGGTTTGAAGTCACTAAAAAACTGTCATGCACAGGTGAGGTAGAAAGATATGGTGTTTCAGTAATGGATGCTAGAATGGGACTGCTGTAAGTTGGTGGTGTACTTTCATTATGTTTCAGGGTTGGCACTGATTTTTTATCACCAGTAGCAAATGGTCGTCTTCGTCTTTTACCTCCAAATGCTGCACCAGTAGCCACTTGGGAATTGGCATCTTGAGAGAGAGTGCTTAGAGAAAATATTTCGGTTGATTGATCCTGAGTAACTGGTATGGGAAGAGCTACTGTTGGTGGTGTGACATCTGAATGATGAATTGGTGTTCCTCTTGGAAATGGAGATGATCTTGCCTTGAATGGCTGATGTTGAACTGGTGACAAAAATTCTGGCGGCGCCTGCACAATTGGCTGCTTCGGTGATACTGAAATTATTGGTGTACTACTTTGAATAGTTTTATCTGTAGTCAAAAATCTCTGTGTAATTGGGCGTGGTTTAAAACGCTTACTTGATTTTTGGTTACTATTTGTTGAACTGTTTAATGCTGCAGCTTCTGTTACATCAGTTAATGCTGATGATATACCTCCAATTGTTGCAGTAGCTATTGTTGTGGAAGGAATATCAGTAATAGTACGTTTGCTGGCGGAATCTTGGAATCGCGGAAACCCACCTCGTGGCTTAAATTTACGAAACTCAGTTACTGGGGATGGGGAAGAAGGTGTGGTGGTTACAATAGACGGTATGTCAGTATAATTTGAAATTTCAGCTTCAAGAATTGTTGTTTCCTCCGGGCCAGGAGTAGTTGATGTTAATTGTGCTGCAGCAGTTTGAGCAAACAAACGAGATTTTGCAAGAGGTTTCGGCTTGAATCTTGGTGGATTTGTTGTTGTTGGTTGAGTCAGTTCTGGTTGTCCAGTTCCTGATTTGGGTCCAAATGGTTTTGAAGTAGTTCTACGGAAGCTTGAACTTCTTGGTTTATTTTTGGAACCCTGTTGTTGGCCTACTTGAGAAGAGCTATTGTTAATTTTTTTGTCAGAGGAAGATCTTGGAGTGGCTGAAACATTTCGGCCAGATGATGATTGACTACCAAAAGAGTTTGTTTTTCGTGGCTTAAATTTCCTTCTGCCAGTTAGTTGCTCTGTGGTTGTTTCTTGGAAAAAATCTGTTGTGGAATTTTGAGTGCTGCCAGTTTCTTCATTATTAATTACACTTGGAGTTTCTGTACTCAGCACTCTGAGACTTTCATCATTCACTAATGGACTGGTTTGAACATTTGCTACATCTGCCACATTGGAATTGTCCAGAGGCTTCTGTGTTGTTGTTTTTCCAAATTGTCCTCTTGGTCTAAAAAATACATCTCTTTTGTTAGATGAGCCAGAAGTTGTAAGTGTTGATACAGTAGCAGTTGAAGTCACCTCAGATTGGATGAATGGTGTTGTAGGTGATGCTGCTGGTGCTACTGTTGTGGCAAATCTTCTTCTGTGGTTTAAAATTGGAGAATTTCGTGAATTGATTTCATTTGGATCCGAATTAGATGAGGCTTGCAATTTTAAAGAACCATCCAACGAATTTTCAGTCAGTGTGGCTACAGTGGCTTCTGGTGTTGTTTGAGCAAGCTGGGGTGTTGAAAATCTGCTTCTTTGCTTGGTTAGAAATTTGCTTGTTGGAGATGCAGCTGTTGCTTCAGTTGCAAGAGATGCAGCCAAAGTAGATGACGGAAATCTTGCACGACTGGAAATACCACTTTGCTGTACAGGAACAACTGAATCAAAGTTTTTGGTAACTGCTGATGTTGCCAAAGTACTAGTAGTGGCTGTTACATGATGTCGACCACGAAAAGATCCAGTTGGCCTGGGAGATGCCTGAAATGTAGTTGTAGATGGTGTAGTTTGTGTAAATTGTTGTTGTAGTGTTTGGCTCTGCTGATTAGTCACAGATAATCTGCCACCCTGAGTGACTCCAACTGTGACACGAGTCACATCAGATGTAGGAGGATTGTCACTATTCTGTTGCTCTACATGTGGTGTTGATGTGGACACTCTACGATGCAGATTTTGTGAGGTTCTGGTATTATCACTATCAGTTTGATATCTACGTTGGCCACGTTGATTCATAGGCTCTGTGATATTTTGAAAAGATGTTGACTGCGGGTTTGTATTCAATGAAAGTTTTCTTGCCTGAAAGCCTGAATTTTGCAAAGGCAAGTTATTGGTTAAGGAATCTTCACTGGATGATGGGGTTGATGGAATGGTTGTTTGTGTGTTTCCTCCAATTGGAAATCTTGTGTGCCTTTGACCAGAATTAACTGTGTGTGTCTGAACATTTTCAGTATTTCCTGGGGATTGCCTATTTTGATTATCAACTGATGGAACTAAAGTGCTCCCTATTCTGATGTTTCTTGTAGTTAAATTGGGAGAATCAGTTGATGGAGCTAATAAAAGGGGAGTTGTTTGTATGTTTCCTACAGTTTGAAATCTTCCATGCCTTTGACCAGAAGTGCGGGACTGAATGACTTCAGTATTCAAAGATGGTTCATTTTTAGTGCCATCTGCTGGTGCTAGTGTGCTTCCGATTCTGATGTTTCTTGTTGTCAAATTAGGAGTTTCAGTGGAAGGCGAAAAGTTTGTTCTGGAACCTGGTTGTTGCCTGGACCGTGGAACTGGGCTCAATTTTGGCGGTTCTAAATTTAAACTTGCATCCTGAACAATGCGTCTCGATTCTTGCTCATCTGTTGATAATGGTGTAGTAAATGCACTTTGTGAATTTGTGGATGCTGGTTGTGTTCGCCTCAAATCTGCTTGTCTCACAAATACTTCATTAATAGCAGTGACTTCATCAGAATTGCTCAATTGACTATCTTGAACAGGAAAATCTTCTCTAACTTGTTGTTGTCTTCTACGATGAGGTCTTGAAGAATTTTCCACCTTCAATGGAAATTTGTCCGTTTGCTGATGCACATCAGTTGATTTGGGAGAAGCTGATCTACCAATGCCTTGATTTTGAAATGTTCTAGAACTAGCTGCCTGAACGTTGGGCTGAACACGTGGCTGACCAACTATACCTTCTTTTTTCTCACCAGATGTTGTAATATTTGATTCACTATTTGGGGATTCAAGAAGCGAATATCGATTTAGCAAGCGGGAATACCTTGGAAGGTCTTCAGTACTAGATGGAACAGTAGTTGTTTGCACCAGAAATGGGTTGGCTGTTGGGGAGGTTGGAGCTCGACTAGGAATAGGCTTGGGCTTAAACACCTTGATGGAAGACCCTAAAAATAAGGCTCCTGGTATGTTGAATGGAAAACTGGGAAAATTTGAGTGAACTGCACTGTGCTTTAGCCCACTTTCTTGAGCTATTTGAATGCCTTCAAAGGATGTTGAATGTGCACCAAGGGGAGATCTCAGTTGAGGTTCCCTAGGGATTTGTACTTTCTTAGGTGGAAAACCCCCATCTGTGGGATTATTAATGCTGGCACTGGAGATTGTTGGATCATCATTAATGGGAAATTCATGATTTTGACCAGCTGGCTTCCGCACTCTCAACCTGAGCTTCTTTGCTGGCACTTGTTCCTGCTGTTGACTTTCAAATGGTAACTGCTGGGGTGTAAATGGCTGGGGATTGGCCGATGCCAGTGGTGGTAAAAATCTCTGGGGCTGTGGAGCAAAAGCAGATGATGTCTGCAACGGAAATCTGTGCTGTGGTGGACCTTGAGGTAATGAATGGGGAGAAAATTGCTGTGGTGGACCTAAAGGTAATGGCTGTGGTGAAAATTGTTGCTGTGGTGGACCTACTGGTATTGGCTGTGGAGCAAATCTCTGTATTGGAGGAGCTAAAGGTAGTGACTGTGGTGGCCGCTGTTGTGGCAGTGGAGCCAAAGGAGATGGCAGTGGTGGAAAACGTTGTGGTTGTTGGGCTGTGGGTTGGGCAAATGGCTGTTGTGGAGAAAACCTTTGAGGTTGTGGTTGGAAAGGCTGTGCCTGATGAGCTTGTGGCGCATCCTGTCTAGCAAAAGATTGCGACTGTGGCTGAGGATTTCTTGCACGCAGAGGAGAAAATCCACCTGTGCTGCCCTCTAGAACAAATGGTTCTGTGGTGTCCTCATCTTTGAAGGGTGTGCCAGTTGTAGTCAATACAAATGGCGTTGTCGTAGTGCTTGAAGGTCTCCTTCTTCTCTGAACAGGAGCATCTGTCTTATCAAATTGGGATGGATCAGCCTCAGTTGACCTTACTGTTGAGGGGAAGCGGGATGTTTGGAAGGCTGTGGTGGATGGTGGTGGTCGTGATGGTGTATGCTGCTGCTGCCGCCTGGTGGTGGTCTCCACAGGTTGCTCACGGGGGCTCTGCTCACGAGGGCTCTGCTCCCGGGGGCTCTGCTCACGAGGGCTTTGCTCACGAGGGCTCTGCTCCCTTTGGTTAGAACCTCGATTGAGCACCACTGGATTGGCATTGACAGGGCGCTGGGTGCTGATCACATCGGATGGCTTGATGCTGTACATATAAAGCATTTCCAACTGGTCGTCGAATTCATTGTTCGCGTGGTCCTCCACTACTTCGTAGTTTCGCCACCATTCGTCGCCACCTCTGCTGCCGCCTCCGCCAACGTCATTGGAGAAGGGATAGTCCTCGCCGTCTGTGGGTTGGCTGGCTGGTTGAGCGCCTCGGGATTGGGCAGTGACTGTTTGCAGGATCAGCACGAGCAAGATGGCGCCAATAAAAAATGGCGGGCACGCCTGGCGTCTTACCTAGAATTGAAAAAAAAAAATAAACAAAAAAAAAAGTTGTTAGAAGGACATTCTAGTTTCTAAATATGTGCCAATAAAGTGTGAAAGAAGGTTTTGATTAAAATTTGTCATTTTTTCTATTTCTGAAAGATAGCTTAAAGTTTAACGTGTTGAGTTCACAATACACATGAAGAGTCATTCCAATCTCAGTTTCATTCTATGAATGAATACATAATATGCTGTCACTGTGTAATTGTCATTTAATGACTTTTTTGATCAATTTAATAAGTAATTGAGTAAATTGATCAATTTAATTTTGTTTCTTATTGATCAAATATCTGATTTATTAAATAAAGTTTTTCTTTTTTAAAATAATAGTTTAGTTTTATACGGACCATAATGGGTTGTTTAAACAATTTAGGTAAACTAAAGTAAATATTTGAAAAACAAATGATTCATTGTTCTGTGATTCGTTCGATCTGTTTCAAATTGAATTGCTGGTGCAATTATTTGGGTTCACTTCAAATATAATCTACTCCAATGTCGACACTATTAAAAAGTTTACCCATTTGAAACGGTGAAGCTAAATTGCGCTTCGAGAGGAATTTCACCTCGATCCTCTTTTAACAATTGGATGAATCGCTAGGAGCAAAACAAAAAAGCGAAGGCCACACTACAGGTAATCCGCAGTTCATCAACGTTGGGCATCATTAAATCATCTACCAATTTAATGCACATGTTGCCGCGTTTATGTCCCCTACAATTAGACCACTATGTTCGCCTATATAGCGTCTTCTTGGAACATGAAATCTAATTTCGCTCGTGACACAAGGCTGATGGAGTTTTAATGGCACGCCGGAATTCAAAATTTTCCATTTTCAGTGTGGCGCGCGGTTCCGCGAAGTTATTTTGCATTTAGAAAGTAAAAGATCTAGATCGTTATCCATCGTTTAATTAGAACTCGTCCTTGCACGAATATAGTTAGCCAAACTTGGCGAATTTATTAGAAAAACGAAATGAAATTCGTGATTATCAAAACACGATGTGCGAGAAAATTTTCCCTACGCTCTATTATTTGCGCACCTAGTCGGTCTATTATTAAAATAGTTTCTCATGACCTAAAAAATACCAGACCTCCAACACTAACACCGACTAAACTGTTTACTGATCGTTTTAAACATAATTTTGGATTAATATTTTTGCGCGTAATAATTTTATGAAATATATAATAACACATGTATAATAAAACTCTGTACTCGATATTACAAGTATATCCCGGGTTCGATTCCCGGCGCAGGCTTTCGTTTATTCGTTAGCCTGGGGTACTGGCGTCACCCCTGGGCTTCCATT
>JAUJYS010006472.1:0-10299 GCA_033995665.1 Melogona broelemanni | reverse complement strand
ATATCCCTGCAGAAAGGTACAAAAAAGTGCTTTTTTAGGCAATATCCATGCAGAAAGGTACAAAAAAGTGCTTTTTTCTTTCTCGCAAAGTCACGACATACATAAATTATAAGAATTGGATTTTTTGCGTGTTGGTTCTTTTAGGTTAGGTTATGTCAGGTATCATAATGTCTTCCATTAGGTTATGTCAGGTATGTGAGTATCAGGTATATCAGTAGATCATGGAATCTAGCTTACGAAAGATCTAAAAAAATAAATTATTTAGCGTATTTTAATACTAATATTTTTTTATTTAATACTGACAGGTTTTTTTTACCTTTAAAGATTAATTTTATTTTAAAAAAATGAGATCGCAATTCCGATAGAAATAAAAATTTAACGAAAAAGCAATTCGGAAAACGACATTTATTTGAAGAAAGCTTTTGGTAAATTTAATCTAGTGCAATTTTAAAATAAGAGGATTTCTTTAATAAAGCTATTGGTAGATTTAATGAAATGCAATTTGTAACTCACGAATTTCTTGAAAGGTTTTTAATAAATTTAATGAAGAGAAATTTGAAACACGAGAATTTCGCTCGAAAAATTCAGGAGGTCTCGGTCGAGAATTGAACCCGCGCCTTCGGTATATAGAAAAGCCCAGTTGAAATTCCGCACACCAAACAGCGAAAAATAACCACCAAGTTGCCGAGACACCAAAACGACCTCAAATACCTCCGTCAGACTGAGCTACCAAGCAGCCACAACCCTGAGATATATTCAATTTCCGTTCGGCACCTATTAGGAGGTACCGTAAACAACGGGAGCCCAATTAGCCTTGCCACTCATATCAGCATCCATATTTGCATAAAGAGAAAATAGAAATTTCTCCTTCCGAAAAAGGCGTGGGCTTGTTCGAAAACAAGAGACAGAGACAGGAGGCATCATGACTATGATGCGGATAGCCTTGCTCGCCCGCCCGCCAAATTCAATAGTCGCGCAAGGCCATCAGAGGGCGCGGTGGTCAGTGGGTGGAGCGGGACGATGGCCAGCGACCATGAGAAAGCTCCCCCGAGACGGTCACCACAAGAAAATCATGGCCCTTAATTGTACCGCCGTAAATGGACTACGACTGACTCACAGGGAAGTGGAAATCGAATACGATTGCCAGTCGCACCACACAATTGAAAGTCTAAATGGAAAATTCACGTAACTGTTGTAATTGTCAGAAACAATATACCCCGCAAGCAGCCCCTGAGGAGCCTATGAGGACCATTCACGTGCCCTTCGCCGATATTCCCCAATAGGTGTCCTGAGAATTTTGTCTAGCCTGGGCTTGAAACCTGGATCAGGATCTTTGCCGTGTACCTGACGCGGTTTTGGCACGGGTTACACGGCTCCGCATTCATTCAGGAAAGGAAGGCGCTCAATCGAATTTCGCAGGAATTTTTTGCAAAATATTAAGAGACATTTCTTAAAACTTGATTTTTAAGATGCTCCAAGAATTTTGGAAAGTGCCTGTGAAAAAAATATCTTGAATTTTCATTTCCTCTTAAATTTATTTAAGGAAGTTTTTGAAAATTCGAATTAAGAAATCAGGAACTGAAGTCAACGGCATACTTAAATTATACTGGAAGATAAAATGTGTAACTATACCAAAATATTTATTCAAGCTCTTTCTGTTTCATGAATGTAAATTTGTGGAAATACAGACTAATCAATTCAGTTATGATTAATCCAAATTACTAAAATTACGAGTGAAATGAAATCAATAACACGTGAGATATTGTAATTGTTGATGTGAGGAAAAGAAATAAGATGTGTAAAAATCCTATGTAAGTGGAACAAACCAATTAGAGAAAGCCAATCATCTCCTCACACAGGAAGTAAACAATTACAAACAAAAGTTTAAAAGCAAAAATAATATTACAAGTCAACGGTCTGCAAATTGAATACAGGTAGAAATTTATCATTTCCCCTGCAATTTAGGAAAAAAACTTATTTCCTTTCATACTGCTTGAGCCCACAGATTATCAGGAAAAAGGAACTTAGTCGCCGATTGGGAATTCGCGCCAAACCTTTTAACTTTTATTCAGATTTATTATTCAGATTATTCGGATTTATTAATTTTTATAACCGGTTATGTTGATCATTTTATGGACTAAATTTCAAGATGCACAATCTGAAATGCTGAAGGAGATTCGGAAGTTCTCCCACTCTTTGAATGGATTCAAGGCTTTGAAAAAATTATGTTCATCACAAGATAATTTTATGAACCAAATTTCAAGATGCACAATCTGAAATGCTACAGAAGAACGTTCACAATTTTTTTTTTCTCTTTGAAATGGATTCACTGAGGCTTTGAAAAAAATATCTGTCTTTTTTAGGCTACTTCCAAAAAGATCGTAGCGATTTTTGCCTGTGGCGATTTTTTTTTTTTAAATAATCGCATAGAAATTTTATCGAGACAGCCTCTGCCGTATTCGTTAAATTTTCAAACGCCACACCAACTCACCAATCTGATCGTCAAGAACGTGTCCCACACTGTCAGAGCTAAATCTGCGATTGTTGTTGAGGCTACCATGACCATTGGTGGTCGAATCGTCGGGTTCGAAACCCTGCAGACCACGCTTATTCCGGATCCTGTTCTTATTGTTGCTGCGGTTGTTGTTTTTATTGTTGTTCACGTAATCCACCTGGTCATCGCGCTGACCATCGCCACCCTCCTCCGAATCGGTCGAGCAAGAGGCCATCGCACCCTCCTCTTCGTCACAAGAGTCCACATCAGTGACGTCACCGTCCAGCGTGACCAGGTCGGGCTCGGCCGTCAGGTCATCCTCGTCGGTGTCCAGATCCTCATGTGACACAGCAGGTGACAGCGGACCCATGACTAATCGAGGTCGAGGTCGTAAACCGTCGAAGATCAGGTCGAACTGTCAAGACGCGATACCGATCACAATGTGGTAGATCGTAGTTTCGAGTCCCGATGTAGTCGATCGTTGGAATGGTTCGTGGTACTGCGCTGGGGATGGAAATGGCAAACCACCTCTGTATTCTACCAATAAAATTCAGAGGGATCTTGCTCCCTGAAGTACCCAGGTGTCGGGGTCCGGAGACGACACGAAAGACACAATAACAACGTCAAAAGTCAGGTCGAATTGTCAAAGACGAAATACCGATCACAATTTGGTAGATCGTGGGTTCGAGTCCCGGATGGCAACACTTTTATAGTCAAAGAGAGCCTCTCCGATGAATAATCCGTTGAAAACTTCCAAGGGCTAAATTAGATGCACGATGTCTTTGCGAACGAGATAAAACTTATGAAGTTCAGACAATCCAAGCAAGTTCTGATTTAAAAAAAAAACACGAATATTGGAGACAAGTCACTAAAACCGAAAACCGTTGGTCAATCGGTCAGTCGATACACGATCAATATGGCGTGGTGTTTCCCCAGTTGGATAGTCCGCGCAGAATTAAACGGTATCCCAGTCCACGCGAGACATGGAAAGCCAGAGATTCCGGACCGCGCGCGATACGTTAGTCGTCACAGCAAGCCAAGCTCTCCAACACAGCTCGTTCGCCGAATACGTAACTAGAACGCGGTGCAAAAGCAGTCGCACCTGCCGCACTTTGCTCCGAGAACTGGTATGTGGGAACACCACCACCGATCGGCATCGCAAAGGGAGGGGGAGCGGAGGAATACACAGGCACAGGACGAGCGAATAGCAAGCCGCGTGTTGTTGGACGCATGCGCACTGGTCGACACGAATTCCTTTTCGCAGCACGCGCGCAAACGCTCGTACCAACAGACAAGGAGTTGTAGGGCTAGTCTGCACAACGTGTACCCACCCTCACTCGATGGTCTAAAGTGTGATCGAGGTTTGTTTTATAAACCGTCCCCAACCAAATTCGTAATTGCCTGGAAAGACGAGGATTAGAACTCACGTTTCCACTGTTTGGTAGGGAAAAAGTTCCGTTCCTAGAAACTGGTTTCTTTCATGAGAAACTTAGGAACGTCATCAGGAGTCTGAGGCGACTCGACGGATCATAACAACAGGAACGTCTAAGTTTCTTTTCCTAGGAAGGAACGTTAGGAACGGTTTAGTTCTCTTTTTTGAGGAACTTGAACATAGGTTATTTTTTATGTGTACAGGGTTCCTTTAGCCATAACTTTCAATTTTCTACGAGCACAATTTTCCAAAGCGTGTCGACCACAGCATCGAACAGAAATTGTTAAAAATATTTTCATCTGTGTCAGCAAAACGGGCATACCAGGTATGTCCTTTAGGTAAGTTCACGTAAATGTCCATTTGGCATCATGGACGTTATCACAATTTTTTGTGAACTTTTAAGATATTTTTTGCTCGAAGGAACGGAAAAGAGCCAGGTTCCTTTTAAAAAGAAACTAGGAACGGCCAGCTTCCTTTTAATTTATCTTAGAACTGGACGGGGAACATGTTCCTATTGCCAGAGGAGGAACTGAAACTGGTTCCTTTTGAAAAAGGAACGAACCAAATATCACACGCTACTTTCGTCAGTATAAAGTATATCGGATCGCATAAAAATACGTCTGCAATTTAAAGACGTATAATCCACTGCAACGGATCACTGATGTTATCATTGACACCTTAATGTCGAAATTATAGACATTCAACGTTTGCAGTGCATTTGGTGTTTTGGAAAGATGCAAAAACATTAGACTGGTGGTATACTTGAAAAATTAAGGAAGATGCAAAGAACCCCCATTTCATAGAAACAGATGAGCTAGTCTG
Organism: Melogona broelemanni; assembly: GCA_033995665.1. Lineage (NCBI taxonomy): Eukaryota > Metazoa > Arthropoda > Diplopoda > Chordeumatida > Chordeumatidae > Melogona > Melogona broelemanni. Next base: position 5,551 of record JAUJYS010006472.1, on the reverse strand, counting down.
TTGGAAACGCGCGATCGAATTAAGGATTTCATTTCGGTAAAATATTTCTTTCGTTGGACTAAACACTCTGTTCTTTGATTCCGCACGACTACATCAGCATTACATTTCTGGGCAAACTAAAACAGCATCTTTCAAATGTCATATTTGCTGAACGCCGGAGAGTTCGTCCAGCTATCTACCCACTTGTACTAATTCTTTGGTTCGGCACCCTAGCGAATTATTCCCCCTTGCGCTCCTGATTAAAAATGAAAGCATTATTAGATTACGAACCGCGCCGGCTCTCATAATATTATAACTTATCCAGAATTATAAGTTATGTGTCATGCTTACAGAACATGTGTAAGTACATGTACACAGGACGTAATATGGTTTCTGGTGAGCGGCATATAGAGATGCAAGCACGAGTTCACCAGATTTTATGGTATAACCAGATGACACAATTCGGCTATCTACAAGCCAGGATTTGTTTGGCAATCCATTCATATTAATCATCAATAAACACTCGAAGCAAGTGTATTGATATGAAAGAGTGATAAAACAGCAGAGATTAAAGCTGTTACACAAGCCACCGAAACGGAATTTTTCAAACATTACTAATCCTTTTGTTTTATGATGAACAAGTTGTCAAGCATTTTACAATACTAAAACATTATAGTCCTTGCCAACGGTTATGATCCTGACGGTTTATGACAGCGGGATTCGAACCGAAACAGCCAAATTGAAACGAAATGATGGGTGGGGTGTGGGTTCAAATATCAGGATTCTTTTTTTCATTATTATTTTTTTGGTACGACTTTTTTAAAAAATCAGAAAATTACGTTCCTAGTTTACTCACTATTTCATTTTCGTAACAAGTCTTGTGCAAGCTTTAGGTGTGAATGGCATAAGCATAAGCATACATGAGTATATGCAGCATAATTTTAGTCATCACAAACCGTACACATTCACGGTAACTCACGTACCCAACTTTTAAAGACCAGACATACCACGCTCCCAACTATACACAGAAGGGATTTTTTTTTTGCGAGAGAAGCGAGACAAAGGTGATTCACTTGGAACGCCGCCCCGTGAAATTTGTAATAACTTCAACCATAATTTGAGCATGTGTGCAGCGTGGAACAACGCTTTCGCATACTCCAGAGAGCCGTAAAGTGCCGGCGAAATATTAAAAGAAAGAAGGAAAAAAAAACCAATTACTTTAACAAACTCGTCAGTCTCTAAGACGGAAAAACTTGACTTCACGAAAGGTACAAGGGGATTGCAGTACTGAGCTTGAATACATGAAGTACGAAATAAAACTAATAAAAAATATAATTCCTCCAAAGTCAAGACAAAATCAATATAAATAAGATATTTGGAGAATGCCAAAAAATAAATCTTAGGCGTGTGGTAAAATATCGTGCAGGGCCTGGATTTCCGACGCAAACTCAAAAATTGAGTTTAAACTCAAGAACGCTGTGATTGGCTGAAATACGAAAACCGTCATTAAATCAGCCAATCACAGCGTTCTTGAGTTTGAACTCAATTTTTGAGTTGCGTCGAAGGCCCAGATCTTTATAGAAAACGTTTGGAAATGTATTTTTTTTTTTGGTTCATCCCAGAGTCTCAAAGCCATTCATCGAATTCGAAATCTTGTGATCCGAAAAACAATACTTATCAACTTACTATAACTTTATTGTAAGGTCTGTAGACAGGAGTTTCTTTCCTCCTCGAGACAAAATACAATAAAAGTTAAGAGGGCACAGGAAATACCATAGCAGCAAACGAAATCAACAGTTTCGTCCGATTTTTCCGGAAGATGCGCAACTCAATTTAGAGACTGAGGGATGAAATAAAACAAAACTAAAACCACCTTTGTACTCAATACCCATAGGCGCGCGCAGCTATAACCGCAACCAGATGAGAGAATTTTTATTCATTTATTATATTCCGCATGTCATCACGTTCGTTCGATGCCGCAGTGCTGTACAGGCACGCGATTAGCCAGCAACGTCGGCGATATCGCCGAAAAAAATTAAAATCAGAATCCGAGCACGTACTGCATTGCACCGTAGGGGTGGGGGAGAACGGGTGGGAACTGTATGGGAATATTTGGTGGTGTTGGTGTGGGAATCCCTGACGTTCGGCACGCGGAATTTGATCGAGTCACGCGCGGCCTAACGATCCCCTATCACCCCCTCCCCATTGCCTGCCTACACCCCCCGATCGATAAGCCGAAAGTGAAAACTACTCTGATCGGTAAACATCGCTGGATCATTTTTTTCCCTCGGTAGAAATTGCGTTTTTTAGGCACCAGCACCCAATTGCTTTCCCTTATTTACTGCGCAAAGTTACCGTCATTGCCGGACTAGTACACAAAAAATTCGAGAAAAAAAACTTGAGTGTGAGTAATCCAACTGTCTGGTCAACTGTTAGACCAAAGATATTATACGTGGTAGAGTACAGGAGTTTTACGTCGCATCAACATGGCTGTATTTCAACGAATTCTTACGTGAGTCCATCAGCGTTTCCTTCTGAAACCCCTCCCAGGAGACATGGTAATTATGCCAAACCTAGGTTCGACACCCAAGAAGGGATTTTTAATGGATACCAGACACGGTAAAGATATGGATCCCACGGATTTACTTCCATCTCCAAAAATGGCATGCGCGAATTTTTCTCATGTGAAGAACTCCGGAGATCTTAGAGGAGAACACAGACAACTTTTGTCAACCAACATTCGTTTTCTAGAATCTAAGTTTTTTTGCGAAATATAGATATCTTTTCGTATCGCAATTTAGCATCAGTGGTACGAGACACGAACCCCATTAAAAAGAAACATAATTGGGCTAAACCGTAACATTGACGTAATAATACTACGGTAACAAGCCACCCGATACCGACTTCAGATATAAACCTTGGCCGTGCAAAGTCAAAACCGCAGCCACGGTATATTCCCACACCGGCTTTACATATTCCCAACGCGCCCAACCTAATGCGCCACAAATTCGCATGCCTCTCGCGGATCCCGAAAAAAAAACCCATCCTTTCGTTTCCGTATTCAGATCAATGATAAGGCTTTGCGCGTTTACAACAAAAATGCCTGCAATTTGTGGATGCCGCCACTTACAACAGTAAGCCGAAACGGTTTGGCAGAAGCTGCTTCAAACTGAACACGTGGGACTATCAAAATTGGTGACTCAATAATTTTTTTTTTATATGGACATAACTAGGTTTCTGGGCAAACGGTATGACACGATCTATGTATGGAAGATACGGCGAGTCATAATTACACTTCGATTAGATTGCAGAAGCTTTTTGAAATGATGCGGATACCAACGCATAACGTATAATCACTAGATGGCGTTACTTTAATCTCATCTTTTTGAGAAAGTACGTGTCGTTTTTTTTATAGAAACATCGAAACTCAATTTCACGCAATTTATGTTTTCAATGGTGAACAACCAATAGCTTTTTTTAATTGGAAAAATTCTCCTCACTGTAGTGAATATCACTGCAGGATAAACCCTTCGTGTTGCTTAGGAAATATGCGTAAATGCAAAAATAACCAGGATCGAATAAAGAGAGCCTGCGGCGGGAATCGAACCCGGGCTCGCCCGCTGCCATACCCACTGAGCTAGACGGATCGTACAAGAATTGCTTTGAATGAGCTTCGAAAATTCTCGTGATTACTGAGCACACAATACACTTCAGAGGAGCGATATATGTACTTTGAGAAAACTGATCACTAGGAAAAGATAATAAAATAGACCACCCGGCGAAACTTTCCATTTTTGTGACTGACGTGTTACTCACGCGCAGACAAAGGCGTAGCGAATTATTTTTTGTTCCAACTCACTTCGCTCTTGAAGCCGATTAATATTAGTTGGAAATCATAATTTTTGGCCGTGCCGCTTTCTCACGTCCCGTATTGGAAACTGTAGACTGGGTAGATTACTTTTTAACATGGGAAAACTGTTTTTAGTTTTCTTTTTTTAATTGGCATGTCACGTTTTCTACCGAAACGGTAATGCTTTCAAAAATTAAGTTATGAAAATGGCAACAAAATTTCCGTGATCAGAATATTAATTTATGCATATAGTTGACTGGTAAAACACCACGAAACCACCACTGTCAAACTACAAAAGCGCGTATTGTAAACGATTTTTCGTATCAAGACACTACTCAAGTACTGTCTTTCAGAATATGACGCACTATAGCAGAGCGCATAGCAAATATACCTGAGAGAAAAAGGGTATTTTCCAGAGGAAATTAAAAAGGCATTTTTATTACACTCTATGGACCGTCCAAAAGTAAAGACATGGTCAGAATGTTTTCAAGAAATGGCCTACTGGAACTATTTAACTCAATATCTAGTCACGGCGAAACGGTTATATAAAGCACTGAACCATCTTGAAATAATAATTTCTTCGTTTAGCTATTTTTCTGATTCAAAATTTGGCAAACACACGCCTACGTAAAAAAAAACCCAAACCAGAAAGTGGCCCTTCCTTTTAAAAGTGGCCCACAGGAGGATATATACACAGTGCGTCTACAAAGTTATGAGACTGACTCGAAAAAAAATAGTTACTCAAAAGAGGCGTCAATATTTACTTAGTGTTTTCAGTGATTTCCACTTGTATTGAGGGTTTATATACTTTGTATTGGGGCTGCAAAATCAGTCTCATAACTTAGTAGACGCACTGTACATTTGTTTTACTAAAAAAAAATCATTTACTTGGGACATTTGGCGCAATTACAAAAATATTTCCCGATCGAATCCACCAGTCCCCAAGCACGATAACCAGCCAAGATTATCTAGAACGAATCTGGGCGATTCCATTCCTTTAGCTTGGCATACAACTGGAACTCCCCCCTAATTATCGGTGCCAGTCCAGGCGTTAAAATCGACCGAATTCCGTGCGCGCGCGCGCGAATTAAACTTATCAAAGCTAATGAACAAGCCCGTTAATTGCGGCCAACCCCGCACCGAAAAACCAAACATGCATACCCACCACCAACTATATACACCCGCACACATGTACAATGTGTACACCGTGTAGAGACAGTCACAGGGGTGGTGGTGCAACAATTGTTTTGGGTCACGGAATCGAGAACGTATTCGCTCGGCTGTGAGCTACTAATGTCCAGGTTTTTTTTAATCAACGGCACCTTACCATTAAAGCTCGGTTGGCTTACGTACTCTGAGCGAAAAAACATCATTTAATTGAATTTTCTTTTCTGGCGAGAGAAACAGAGCTAACAACGCTCAGTGACGGTGCTTCACATATAAGACGACATTAGGGTTTCGACATGTTCACCCGTGAGACGATGTGACGGAATTTCTACTATTAAGGTTATTTTTTTGTCACTATGTACTAACCCAGCCAATGAACTGTAAAGCTAAATCTAGAAAAACAGCTATCCAAGGATAGGTGGCTATCCATTAACCCAGAGTTTAGTTCGCTCCTTTAGAAAAGGAACCAGTTCCAGTTCCCATTCCTCAGGAATAAAAAGGAACCTAAATTCCTGCGAGCCTTTACAAAAGGAACCAGTTCCTTTTCCGTTCCTT
>JAUJYS010006471.1:0-10299 GCA_033995665.1 Melogona broelemanni | reverse complement strand
CAGGTATTTCGCGCTCAGCCGAAATACCTTCGCTCGCTGTGCACGTTTTTCGGCGTGTGTGCTGTTGGTGGGAGGAGGTATAGGCAGATGCGAAAGGGGGAGGGGTGGGTATTGGTGTATGTGTTGTGGGTGAGAAAACGCACGCAAAATCCCGGCCAACGATCCCCCGCACCCACTATACACCGCCAACCAACCAACAACGGAAAAAAGCAGCAAAAACGAGCTCCCCGCCAAAATCGACGGGTGGATACCGACAGCACAGGGAGAAAATCACGGAGTCGTCCGCTTGCTAATACCGCGTCGTTTCGATGTGCACGCACGATAAATTTTAAATGTCTGGGCATTACATGTTTGAATCGCGGTCTGTCTGCTGTGTTTATCCCACCACCCCCAGATAATTCTGCGCAGAAATTGCACGTTCATTTTAATTCATCTGCGCAGCGTTATTGCTTGCGAGCAGAAGTGCATGTCTCAACGATCATTGCAGGTGTGGTGAAAATGTGTGGTTCGATATATTTTTTCTGTCTCTTCCGGGCCAGACATGTCAAATAAACAAATCGCTAAATAGGAGATCCAAGTCCCCAGAAATCATGTCGTATTTTTTAAATATCTTCAGAAAAAGGGGTTGCACGATGAAACATTGTTGTTAGATCGCACGATCACGAGCACGATGGTGGTTCCTATTTTTACCAGACACTAAATTAATTAATTAATTTAGTGTCTGGTAAAAATAGGAACCACCAAATTTTCGCGGTCATTTGTATGTGTCCCTCTCTGCAGCCTCTAGTCGCTTGTCATTTGAATGGTCGACCAAAACCGAACCGCAGAAGCATATTTGGTAAACGTAATCTCATAATATCAACTGATCCAGTACGAAATATCCAGAGGATGCCGGCAAACGAGGTTGTTGTGGCACCACAGACACAAGATGTCGAAAGGCGTTCCTCTGCCTCCATCCCCTCAGTCTCTCTCGTTCGGTTCGCTTACCTGATCCGACGATCCCGACGATTAAAAACAGTGCCAGAATGTGGCATGTTTTCTTCATAACCATCTCATCTATCGTCCTGGATTCGGAGACACACAAAACCGAGATGTTTGCAGTTGGAAATTGCAAAATGAGGAGCGTTCAGTTTAAATTCTTGTCACCAATCCCGTATTCGAGAAAACGTTATACTCGCGAAGCCGAACATTTGGAGCAACCGCCGTTAGATCACGCGCGTTCATCGCCAACAACGCTGTGACGTTTGTGATGCTGCTGCAAAATGCAGCAGGCGAAATCTGCCGGCGATGGTGTGTGTATCGATATGGGCCGTCGACTACGACGCGTTCGATGGTTCGAGGTGATCTATCGACTGCGTTTGAACTATCGAATGTCGAAAGTGCTCGGCTCTATGGGGACGGAAGGAGGAAAAGAAAATAAAAAGAAACCCGCGCCGTCATTCAAATACGAGTAACTTACTCGTACTTTATATATAAAAATATAAATCACCGTAGTGCCTAGTACAAAACAGGATTACTGCACCTTTATGTCTCTATGGAGATGTGCGAGGGGCAGGGAAGGGAAGGGATGGGAATGGCAGCTGGAATAGCCAGGCTGCAGGATTCACCCCTATGCTCTGGATTCACTAATGGAAGCTCACGGGTGACACCAGTACTAATACTAAATGATTGAAATACTAAATGATTGACATATTTTGTGCAATCATTTTTTTAAAAATCGATATGATTGAAACGAAAAATTTCTTAGATTAATTTTGCGACGTCATAAAAAATATTAAACACGAGAAAAATTACAAAATTCAGAGTTTTCTTTATTTTTGAAATTTGGAGAAAAATGTTGCGTTAAATCCCGCAAAAATATCCAGAGATCATTCTTACTTCAACTGTTGGTCCGCTTTTTCAAAGCAGAAAATTTGATCCCCCCGCTTAAATTGTTTGAATTTTATTGGGCTTACAACTTTTTTTTAATAATTTGCATATTTTAGGTGTTTTGCACTATTCAATAAAATTTATGTCTCAAAAAAAATATATTTAATAAGAAATATATATATGTATATTATTTATTTTCATATTTATGAAATGTCAAGTTAAATGATTTTGTATTTTAACTTATAAAATTCAAAATTCTTATTTGGAGTGCGGAATTCCAGTTTTCGCTTTCGCTAAGCCGAATTATATCAAAAAATTATCATTTTTATCTTGCCACGTTATTTTCACGGTCAGTTCTCGACCGACGCGATTTCTCAAAAAACCCCAAAAACCAAATAGTCGACAATTTATCGATCGGTTTTGCCAAAACATATCGATAGTAAACGCCTTTCAAACCCATCGAATGGTATCCAACGCCTCATGAGAGCCACCAAGCAGAGAGCCACGCTACGCGCGCGCGTCGTTGCCTTTTATCTATCCCGCCATTCCGCCAATCGGCGCGTTTGTCGCTTTCGCGTCGGAATGGAATCTTCCGCCAGGCAGAACCACTCGATAACCTCGTCTGACGGCCCGCACCGGTGAAACGGCTTTACGTTGTTCTGACGCTATTACTTTCGCATTATGATCAAAATTACCGTTTAGGTCGAATTTTTAGCGTCACTATTGCCTGTCTCGCGTTTTGCTATTGCCAAATCGTATTTGCATTCGCGCGCGCGAAATATGAAATATTGATGCAGTGCTTATTGGTTGTGGGGTGCTGGTAGAAATATAAACGCCACTTTCAAAAGTGCCGCGTCTACGTGCACGAAGCTTTTAAGTGGGCGTGGATTCCCGCCGTTAATTTGAATTGTTTATTATGTCCATTTTTAGTAATTTTTGTATCAAATTACCATATTGCTTTCGAAAAACCGAGCCAGACAAATTTAAAACGAAATTTGATCGTAAATAGTAGTGCTTCTCTCAAATGTACGAGAAAAATTTGTCTTAAAAATATTTTAAAGCAATTATTGAATATATTGAATTTAAAATGTATTGGGTAAATATTATTTTATTTTTCTATTTATTTAATTAAAATATTAAACTTAATATTTTTTATTTAAAACGGCCGCCTCTTGTATGAACGAGAGGCGGCCGTTGCCTAAATACAAAACAAGGAAGATGTGGCCATTCTCGTAGACCTCAAATATAATACTTGCTACTAGGTGGCGTTAGTGGAGCCTGTAGAGGTACGCGTGCGGACATTGCTTCACGGTTTACCTTTACATACCGCGAAACTGATGTTACCTAATTGGTTGAACGAACAGCTTAATTTGCAGAGCTGGATTTTCGACGCGGGATCTCGATTAATATTTGGTATCCGCAGTTAAGATATGAAACTGGTTTCTTTGCGTGTAACGCCATGTAACGTAAATATTAATTAAAATACAATGGTGGTCGAATCTTTTTTTTTTTTTTTTCCACATTTCAAACATACACCAAACTGCATTTGTGTCTCATTGGCAAATGATTTCGACTATTGGGAGCAAGTCTAGAAATTAAACGTATTTTAAACGTATAAATAATAAAAAAATTAAAAAAAAATTAAATCTATTAATTCAACGTATATTTTTGTCTTACCCTGTAAACACAGGGTAAGACAAAAAAATACGTCCTTAACATTTTAATTTTTTTATCGTATCAAAAAGTTCTTTTTTTTTCATCAACAGTGAATCAATCGTACATGAATGCTTTTTTCAATGAACACCGTAAATTTCGCAGGTTTTTGCCGCCAATACCCATGGAACAAGTGTTTCAATGCATCGACACACGCCATTTTATGCTGCAAATTGCATTAGATATTGCATTAGATTGCATAAAAAAAGGATAATTAAAACCTGTATCTTCCAGAGACCGTCGTTTCGATTGAACTACATTCCTGTGGTTCCATAAAACCTTTCACATAGATACTACCTAAAGATGAAAGAATGGGAAATGAAACTAATTAAAATAAGCTCCATAATGTACACATAATACGATGCACGTTGTCATTTCTAAAATAATACAAGTGAGTAACCAAGAACCATAATACTATTTTCAATGTACGGACGCACCCTGGTTATGGAGAAAACACTCGTGCATGTGATGCATGCAACTGCGCTGCATTAAATGTTCAGGTGGTGATCACATATGCAATTGAGGTTTTGTGCCTGTAGAGAAAAATAATTGAACTAAACGTGCGTAAGTGAAAATTAAATTCAAATGGTTTATAACACCAATGCATTGGACAGTGAATAGCGCTGACAGTGAACAGAGAAAGTGAATTCTCTACTCTGCAGCAAACTATAAAGTTGAATTTATTAATACTTTAAAAAATTTAGCAATTCCTAAAAGAATAATTCGGGCTTGACTTGAACTGCTGTTTCGGAGAAACAAATATGATGCTACTGTTCATTTCACTTTTAATTACTTGCACTGTTCTCGAACAGTGCATCGCGATCAAGACCAGGCCCTGCAACAATTTTGAAGGTACTTATATAAGGCTTACTTTTTTTGTCTTTGAAATATTGAATACTACCCCTTAGCTTAAGCCTGTTCGAGGACAGGCAGCACTTTCGCAAGCTTCGTTCGAATATTGTCACTATCATGACGTCGCAGAGTAGTTGCAGCTGCGCATTGAGGATTTTAGTATCGGTATTTGTAGTTTTGTAATGTCTTAATAACATCGAGCATTTTGAGCCGTTCTAATTTTCATCAAGCTATTGAAGAAAATCACATAATTTGTATTTTACTGTATATTTATTTAATTCAATATTTCAACATAGGTGAAGGAACAATGTCCCGTTTTGAGGCACCTATTTGCCCCGGAGATGGAATCTGTCAACTACCAAGAAATTCACGAGTAGATTTTACAGTTGACTTTACACCATGTAAGTTATTGAGTTTGAATGTGAATTATCTTGATGTGTAACAAAAATTAATTTGATTAGAAGAAAATTGTTTCTAAATTCGTGCCTGTAAAAAAATCTGCCTGCTTCCCACATCTGACGAGCGAATAAATATTATAAATATGAATAAATATTAAAAGCCACTGGGGTCTGGCCTGGTCGGTCCCCAGTGGCTCAGTGGGTATGGTCATATTCTACTGAGCGGGTGGTCCCGGGTTCGATTCCCAGCGCAAGCTTTCGTTTATTCGATTCTGTGGTACTGGCTTAGAGGCCCCAGAGCTTACATTAGGGAGTCCAGAGCATATGGGTGGATCCTGAAGCCTGGCTATTCCAGCTGCCAATCTCCTTCCCTTCCCTGCCCCTCACATATCTCCATAGAGACACGAGGGTGCAGTAATCCTGTAGTGCACTAGGCAGGCACTACGGTGATTTAAAAATAAACAAATAAATATTTTTTCTTATCCATTTACAGCTAATCAATACCACAAGTTCTTCGTGAAAATAAATGCAACATTTGGCATATCCCCGGATTCGCCTAAATTTACATTCCCATATTTGGGATTCGATACTAGAGGATGTTCTTTTCTAAAAAATGGCGATCGTTGCCCGCTAGAAGCAAACAAAATATACACCTACCAAAACGCAATTGAAATTAAATCATATTACCCGAAGGTAAGTTACCGCATTTAAAAACTAATTCACTGTAAATAAGCACTTGTGTTAAAACGTGTCATTTCTAGTGGCTTTATCGAATGAGACATGTTTATTATGGTGTTGTTACTAAAATATGTAGTAATACAACGTTATGTTACTACATACATGTGTACAGTAAATGAATTAATATATTTTTCTAATCCTTTGACGCATTTTCACTTTACCATAGAATACCGACTATGAGATAACCTTTGCAGTGATGGGGAAAAAGAAAGGATACGGTGGATTGATGCCTATCGCTTGTACGTGCATTGACGCAACAGTTGTGGATTGATGATCATTGTTATGATTTAATTAAAGAAGAATATATTGCAAAGGTGTCGCATTCTTCGAACTAAATTATGTCCTACTCACTGAAACTGTAATTTGTCTTTAAACTGTGTGTCGGCACATTAAAAAATAGTAATAATCGATTAACACCGAAACTATTGCAGTAATTGAAATATGAAGATGGTTTCAAAAAACATTTTTTCAACAATTCACGCAGATGTTAACCTTTTGAGTAACTTAACCAATAAAATAAAAAAATCGGTTTTCATACCTTTTATTTAAACTTCGACATGAGCATCAATTTTCTTATAAACATATTAAAAAACAATTTTTTCTAAGTTTGATAGATTAAAATGTTGTTTGAGACTGAGCTGTGCCCAGAATTAGGCGTGAATAAGTTTATTGAATAATAAATTAATGCAGACAAATATATCGTTGCATTGGTATTGGGTATTGAACTATCAAATTGATACGAAATAAATACGATGTTGTTGCTGGTTAATTCTGAAAATGTAGCCTTCCTTTGAAACAAGATTAATTCATTTTTTTAACACGGTAATAAGTTGCATACAGGACACAGAACAGATTCTAACGTCTCCTAAGACAGAAGATACGCCGAATTCTGCAGGCTGAAGCGATTCCACCGAAACGCATCTCTCGGTGGTCCCGGCTGAAGTCGACCGAACATCAAATTGAAAATTGCCCAACGGCTTTTTGAAAAACTGCCGTTAATGACATCCACCTACTTCTTATGTTTGATCAGCCAAACTTGTTTTTAGAAACAATGACGTCATAACCTGGTAAACACTGCAAAGAGACAGAGAGAAAGCGCAAAAAGAAAGAGCACGCAATGATCAATATAGACTGAATATGACCGCAACTGCAGCTTAAATGGTTCTTATCAAATCACTATCCCAGATCACAAGATCACCTGCCTATAGAGCACGGATTGTCGGCGGGTTATAGACCTAACCGGACAATTCGTTGCTTAACATACTTTTCTAAAATTATTTCATCATTCGAGGTGTTCACGACTAATTTCTTACTTGCTACCACATACTTAAACATGTAACTTCCGCCACTCAGTGCTGAATCACTTGTGTGTCAGTGACGGATGACATGAGTTCAGAGTTTGGCGCCAGTCATATAATCATTGAGGGGGAGGGGGTGTGGCATCGTGGTGCGGTGTTGTCGGGTTTCGGGTAACAGGCGGCCATTTTGAATATTTTTGCCATTAGAACTATTATAATTGCCTCTGACAATTATATTATTGCCAAGTCATGAATTCATGGGTCCGAGATTAGATAGAAATGTGCGGATCATTGTCGTGACTTGTACTATGGCATTAAAAATTAATTTTAATCGTAGGAACGGAAAAAGAACTAATCGTTCCTTTTGAAAAAGGAACCAGTTATGTTCACTGTATTTTAAGTAGGAACGTCTATTTTAGTATACTGAACTTCTGTATTTTATGTAGGAACAATGTTGGAACAGGATCCATTTTTCGTATGAGGAACGGGAACTGGAACAGGTTCCATTTTTCATTGGAGGAACAGAAACTATAACAGGTTCCATTCTCCTTAGGAGGAACGGGGACTAGAACAGGTTCTATTTTCCATAGGAGGAACGAGAACTTTAACAGACTTCATTTTCCATAGGAGGAGCGGGAACTGAAACAGGTTCCATTTACCATAGGAGGAACGGGAACTGAAACAGGTTCCATTTTTTTAAAGAGAAATTATCCAACACTGGTAATTCCACCAAAATCCAGGACATCGTGCAGCTAAATCATAGTCTATCTATAACAGTCGATGGCTCTGTAGCCGTTTTTTTTTTTTTTTTTTTTTGGCGACTACCATCCACCACTGCCTGTACGCTGTGCATGGCCAATCGCATTCCGTGCGTATTGTGTGTCCCGGAGAACTCACCTGTTTGGTGCTTTTTTAAGAGTTGATAAAGAGCGGAAGACGCAAGTGCGCGCGGTCAGTCATTCTCTATTGTTGGTGGCGCGCGTTTGGTTCTCTGTCTGGTGAAATTTTTCCGCGCGGCCTTATTTTATTTTTTCTTCATCCCCACCGAGTGTCGGTTTGCAAATTCCGGGAGCACAATCGAACATGTCGAACGTTCTTCACTCGCTTTGTCTTACGGCTGCCATCTTCGGCGTCGTCTTCGGTGTCGTCTTCGGCGACATTCTCACGGACAAACAGTATTTGGCATGCGGTAAGTCGACCACAATCAAACTCTAATCAAAATCGACAACTTTTTATAAGTTTTTGAATCGCTTAAATCATTCGTGATTTGCTTACGAATTTGAAGGTGAATTGCAAAAAGAAGAAAAAATTAAAGTATATAAAAAACATGTGAATGTAAATTATATGAAGACGCTGGACCAGCGAAATGACGATATAATTTACATTCACATGTTTTTTATATACTTTAATTTTAACTTCCGATGAACATTCGTAGCTGTTCCTTTTTTTTTGCAAAAAGAAGAACTGATAAAATTTGTACGTTATGATCATCATGATAAAATGAAAATCTGAATAGTGGACAAAACAGAAATAAAATGTACATAGCGTGTTTGGACATGTTTCCATTTTGTTGAGCCATTTAGCTAATGTGTTATATTTTTCTGGGTACAATATTTGTCCTTATTAATTTATTTGTTAGTTATGTTCCTTAATATTATCCTTAACTTAACTATTATCCTTAACTTAACTATCAAATAAATAATTAATAAAATTAAAACAAATAAATTATTTATAATAAAGACGAATATTGTACCTCAAAAAATGTGACACACATCAGCTAAAGAACACAACAAAATCCCATAAAATTATTGAATGATTGACAGCAAATACTTTTTATATTTCGCTAAACTTTGGCAAGGTTCATACTCGTATCTGGTGATACCAGTTATTATGACTGATTAGTATTTCTTACGTGGAGTACAATCACAACAAAACGTTTCAGAAGTTGTCCTACTTTCAGAGCTATGTTTTTTATTGCTCGGCGAGCAGTGACCAGAGGTGCTCCATGTAGGCCGTTAGACTCTAAGCGATTTACTGGTGCAATATACTGGTATTGTAGATCCTCGTTTCCAAAACTTGGCTCCGCGGCCATTTCCCAGGGGCTCCGTGGCCACTTCTGAAACTAAAATAAATAATAAAACGCCATTAAAAGGTAAAAGGTAGAAAATTAACATAAAAGTGCCAATAACTTGTACGAAATGGGGCTCCGCCATTAAAATTGAAAACCTAAAGGGGCTCAGCCAGTAAAATTTGTTTATAAAAAGGGCTCCGCGAGCAAAAAAGTTTGGGAAACACTGCTGTAGATAATGTGCTTAGATAGAAAAACGTTTTGCTGGATGTCCAATACAAACTAGTATTTTCTTACCATTGTTAGATCAGATATTTTAATACTATTTCCTAACACTTAAAAATAGAAACCGCGGAGCCCGCTACATTCTTGAACGAAATATCGATAAATCAAAAAATATCGATAGTGAAAGAATGCAAATAACATTAATTTTTGCGTATCTCCGCTCATGCCTCATTATCTGACACAATTTTTTGACCTCACCTCATTTGAATAAAGGAAAACCGCTCAGGTAAACACAACAATTTATCTGTTTTTGTATCCTTCTAACTTGCAACCAAACGGAACATTTAGCCAGGATTTTGAGGAAAGTTTCCACGCACTTCACGCAGACATGCGCGCGCAAAATACAGGAATACAAAATAATGTGGTGGGGTCGAAAGCGTTTCTTTGCTTCTTTCGCGTGTTTAGCGTCTCTAGTCCGGAAATATGCCGCAAGCGCCCGCCCCAGCAATGTATTGCGCCAGCATGAGCCCAGCATTGCTCGAAAATAGCTATAGTTTATTCAGTAAAAGCTGAACATCGGACTCGAGGACTGAAAACCCTTCGGTACTAAATCGTATAAAACATTTACTCTTCACGCGTGCACATAAGCGTTGCAAAAGTGACACTGAAAACAACTTTAGGATGTTGATCACTATTAGCTTTGTTGATCAATGTTGATCAACAAAGTTAATAGCGTAATTTCTGACAGGATGGTGTCATATTTAGATGTTTGCCGCCAAATGAATTTGGCCTATTTTCGCGACTTCAATTTAAACATTCGGAGAAACCAGAAACTGACCTATATTTCAATGAATAAATTTTAATGATCAGTGTGAATAAGTATCCGTAAGTACATCCGTATATTGACGTACCGATGGCTCAGTGGGTATGGCAACATCCTACAAAGCGGACGATCCCGGGTTCGATTCCTGGCGCAGGCTTTCGTTTATTCGTTAGCCTGGGGTACTGGGGGCCTGGGGGCCTGAGCTTCCATTTGGGAGTCCAGAGCTTAGGGGTGGATCCTGCAGCCTGGCTATTCCATTCCCCATCCCTTTCCTTCTCTGTCCCTCGCACATCTCTACAGACACATAAGGGTGCA
>JAUJYS010006470.1:0-10299 GCA_033995665.1 Melogona broelemanni | reverse complement strand
TCATCGGTTCATACAATTCAGACATCTTGCTGTGTAGCTGTATTGTAGCTCGCGCAAGAAGCTTGTCTACAGGAGGGGCAATACACCCATACCCACAACAATCTCATCGAACCATTAATAGGCCGAACCTCACGTCAGTCGGGGCGGCACTGACATTTGTCGTTGGTGCGTGCGTACGTGGGCAAACCGATTTCGTCGACCTCAGATGCTTAATCCCCGAATACAGCGAAAGGACGTTCGATTGTTCGCGCAGCTTAAGGTGTTTACGTCAAGTGTACTATAGGAGGGATGAGGATGAGAGGAGAAGTTGGGAACGAAGGGGTGCGACTGCAAATTACGAGAAAACTAGAGGCGGTAACCTCGCTCGACACTCAATCGTTCGACTCATCGTGCCAGTCCCCTCCCCTCCCCCCCCCTCGCTCCCACTGGACCGTTTTTCCTGGAAATTCCAGATCCTCAGATTAACAGACTATAGACGTCGATTGACTCTCAAAGCCCTATTCCTATTTTTTTGTTGGACTGATAGGTTTCGGTGGAAACGATTCTTCGTTGACTAGTCGGTAGGTACAGACTCGTACTGCGACGCTCCCAGGTTCGATCCAGGGGTTCTGGCAAAAATGTGTTCAATTGGTGTTTCATTCATTTATATTAAAATGAGATTGCATTTGTGTATTGTGCGAGAGAATATTATTTGGTAAGCTATTCTTATTGTTTAAATGAATCTCAAATTAAATTTACAAATGGAATGCAAATGTTTTAATTATAAAAGCAAATACCTGTAATTAGAATTAGTGAAACTTTGTTAATTAGGAATGTAAATAATTAGAATGATTTCAAATACATTAACTACAAATGCATTAAATCGAAAGTAAAATAATTAGAATAATGAACATTGTAATAATTACAGTATGATCAGCATTTCGCTTTCCCAATACTTTGTCAGCAGAGCCTAATTAATTTATTATTTTTTCTTAAATATATTTAAATGGAAAGAGGTGTACTATTTAATATTTATATATTAATCCTTCCATGCGTTCCTTTCTAGGAAATATAACCTAGGTGTTCTAAAGTTCCTAAGAAAATGAACCCGTTCCTTGGAAGGGTACTTTTCCGTTCCTTTTCTACCCAATACTGAGTATTGTCAACCCGATACGCAAATCCGCCATTTTGTTTATCATTTCAACGTTATAGCACCAAACCATCCATTTCCCCTCTATACGGTCCTGCGTTAGGCCCGTAAACTAGTGCCTCCAAAACGGCCAGCAATTTTCAGTTTATTCGCAAACGTACCGCGTTTGCATGGTAGAGAAACAACGCGAGAACGACGTCTAAATGCTGACTGGCTATATATACAAGGGTTGAACAAAATAAAGGAAACACAGCTCTGTAAGGCGCATAACCAGATTTGTTTACATTATTTTGTCTAACGAAGAGGCGACGGCTCCCGCTCTCTCGTATATACATGTACGTGGACAACGCGCGTGGTGGGCGCGCCCACCTTTTCTGCGGGGAAAAGTCTTTTCGGTTAACCCGCATTCCACAAGATTAAGCTGCATTAGAAGATAAAATTGATTTTCGGGTCGTCACCAGGCAACGAGCAACGAATGTAATATGGAGCGAGCGGTGCTTTTGGTAGGGTGAGGTGGGCTGGCTAGTGGTGGGGTCCCCGACGCTCATTGTTTGCATAATCTCATATGCGAGCCACGCTCGCCCGCTTCATATGACTGATGGCATGCACGCGCGCGCGCGTGGTGCGGCGGTGGTAGTCACTGGTTTTGGCGAGTAGCGAGTAAGTTGACCGGCGGGTGGACCCACTTCGCGCAACGTGCTACCCGGACCCGGGTACAAATGCGAGCCAGATCAACTCGTACGAACCAATGGCTCAGTGGGTATGGGGTCATCCTACGAAACCGACGGTCCCGGGTTCGATTCCCGGCGCAGGCTTTCGTTTATTCGTTAGCCTGGGGTACTAACGTCATCCCTGAGCTTCCATTAGGGAGTCCAGAGCTTAGGGGTGGATCCTGCAGCCTGGCTATTCTAGCTGCATCTCTCTTCCCTTCCCTTCCCCTCACATATCTTCATAGAGACACGAGGGTGCAGTAATCTTGTAGTGCACTAGGCGCATCCCTCTTCCCTTCCCTTCCCCTCACATATCTGTTTATATCTGCACATATTGTAGGTGAATTAAAAAAACAACTCAGAAAACCGAAGTAAAACATTTGTGGAAAATATCTGAAAAAATAAAGGAAAGCCTGTTGCACAAAATGTTTTTTTCTCAATTTACGAAATAGTGATTTAAAAAAAAACTGAATAAACATGTTTTTTCTTTTTCTTTTGACAATCGATGATCGTCATCAATGGAGGAGCGCATTTTCACCAATACTTCGGGAACAATTTTTTACGTCCAGATTCACTACAAGTGGTGTTGTGCTCCTCTTATAGGTCGAGCCTCCTCGCGGCACATTTGTCACACTACCTGGAATCGAATGCCGAGAGCCCGCGCCAGGAATCCCGAATCCCAACCTATTACGAAAGCTCTAACCGAGAATCGAACCCGGGATCTCCTAAACATGGCTGATGCTCTAACGCCGTGTCGTGATGACCGTACATCCCGCAAACCCCATCGTATGATATATTTTTTATCACATTAAATGTTTCTTGGTTTAGAAAGTTATGCGCAAAATACAATTTATTTGCGTGTTAAATAGAAAATGACCCTGTGACACTAGTGACTCTGCAACAGATGCCGATTGGCTCATTTGGCTCACAAACGCTGCCGATAGAGTACTCCCGCAGCTGTCAAGGTGTACTTTTAACCCTCGGCGCTCCCTTATCCTATCCATCCCCTTAATTCATGATCCTCATATTTTTATAGTATCCTCCACTTTTTCGATCATAATATCCTTTCCCAAACTAGCATCTGAACTAGACTGACCGCATGACATGGCCAAAGTAAGAAGATATCCAATGGCAATCACCACTGTAAAGGAATTTTGCCTGATGTCTTACACGTGTCAAAATATTAAAAGAAAGGAATGGTACCGTCAAGACACTCTACAGTATACTCTATATCTCTCAGTATCATGTTTTGATGATCTATATTTTTGAATAGAAGGGTCTCTACTCGATCCAGCCTTAAATATATTTGGGTTACTAAAAATGTAATGAACAAAATAACCTTAAAAATGTTTAATACCAGCTTTTCGATATGATCGATTGACGTAGCAACAGATTACTAAACGTTATGATTTATTTTTGTCAATTGCCGATGTCAAATAGGCGCGTTAGACCCGTTGACCAATTGGAGGGTTAGGACGCTGACCCGGTGCGCGGGTCAATCTCTGATCGCGTGCGAAAATGATTTTTGCAACAATTATTATTGCCGGCCTTTGCGGGAACGCAATCGTTTGTATGCATAATAAATGCGACCAGTGTTGGGTTACCGATGGACGACTGAGAAAAGTAGACGCCTGCAGCGTTACTAGCGGCGAAGCTCAGCTGTATTGCTTGCTAAAACAGCACTGATCATTTAAAATTGCATGATTTTGTTCAATGGATAAGGTGATTGCGTTTATTGCAGACATGCTTGATGTGACGTGGTAAAAAATATGATGCATCCATGTTAATGCACGAGGTTCAATGTATTAACTACCTTTATTTGGCTTAACTTTGGGCAATTTGATTTAATATTGGTGGTAAGGTGAATATTGGCCACGAGATTATCCCTCCCCGTTAACAGTACACAATATCTGGTTATACGACTCGTCGTAGCCCAGTCTTGCGGGCTTGTGGTTCTGCGGTCCCGGGTTCGATTCTCGACGGGGGCTCTCATTTATTCAATCCCAAGGTATTGATGAAAACGTGCTCCTCACGTATCATCATATAAATTGTCGAGGGATACTGTAGTAATCTTCTGTAGTGATATTCGAAAGAGTGATCTGCAAAATAAAATTATTACAAACTAAAGTAATATTCACTATTAGACATTATACTGAAATAATTTGACTAATTTGCATTTATTTATTCATACTCTGTTTTCACAATGTAAATCGCCTAATGAACAGTTTGGACACGGAATATAAACGTTTATATTAGTGAACAATGTGTATTAATCCAAGTTAAATTAAATTTCCTACCTATGCTTCTTATAATCAATTATCTACCGAGCGCACTGAAGTGTACAGTACTAGAAGTCAAGATATTAATCAATGGTAACGTCACATCTTTTATGAAGCGAAAATCTAGAAAATCATCTTAATATTTTTTCTACAATGCATGATTGTTACTAACTGCAGTGAATATTACAAGTTGTACTATTGAAGGTTATGTACATATATCTAAGCGCTTGGACATTTTTATGGAGCAGCAAACTTTTATCAGAACTCCGAGATCGAAGAACAAGAGCCCGAGCCGGGAATCGAACCGGTGATCGCAAACCCGCAGGCGATTGGTCTACAGGACCAGGGCTACGACGACAAAACCGAAAACCTTCTATGTCAATCATTTTCTCTTAGCTTAATAATACATTATGTTGAAATTATTTCAATTGCTAAATGGTAACCCCGGCTGTTTGTTTTCGTCGTAACAAACCCTGAAGATGTATTCCGTTTCCGGATTACGAACGGTCTAGCCCATCGATCGCCTTGAAAAAGAACACGTTCCATCTAAACAAAAGCCCGCATCTATAATGCTTTGTTTATGTAAATAGCGATGAATATTTACAAAGCCAGCGCACACATAAATATAAACCTTGGTTCAATAAATCTTACCGGCGCAAACGGCACGGTTTGCCAGGTTGGTTTGGGGTTTCAGTGGCTCGGCGAGTACGACGTGTCGGTGGGGCCTAGGTTTATCGGCCGATTAATGATGAGCGATACTATGAGGTCATACTTCACAGGTAGCTGAAGTGAGTCTCTCCTGTGAGGTGCTCTTCTGAGGTGATCTTTTGAGTCTCATCTGAAAAAACGCAAAACAGGAGATTTGTCATCATTGTATCCAATGGGAACTTTCCAAACGACATATTGTTACTGAATATTTTTAGTGGGGAAATTTCCCTTTGTAGTCAATATCACTGCAGGAGATTATGTACCCTTCGTTAGGCATAGGCAATATGTCTCAAACTCAAACAGATCATTATCGTTAGAAATTATGGCACAATCGATTAAGTTATTGCAGTTACTCGGCAGATAGGCACTTATCAATTATATTTATTAGGTATTAAACGCTTATTAAACGCTTTCCTTGAATTCATATAAAATCCGTCAACGATAACTTAAATTATTTAATCGAGCTGCTGTATTATTACGTGTAGAAACTTTCAGAAAACCACCATGGTTTTGATAGCCGAGATTCCCCCCCCCCTCCGCACCAAATAGCTGACAGAAAAATGCGACTTTCAGCGCCACCTGGCTGTCAGGACGCAACAGAAACTCGACGCAACATTAATTGTGAAACTGCAATCAGGAGAAAGCCTGTCAAAAAGCGAGCCGGCGCGAAATCTGACAGCATTGTGGCAACGCGCGGCAAAGCGATGATAACAGGTGGCCGAGATTTTCCCGAACAACAACAATAGCCCCAACTTATAAATAAAAATACTTCATCACCATCCGTCCAATGATGACAAGGTAGAATTTTGATTGGTCTTGCATACAGATATAGCTTGTACGAGCACCTATATTTATTTCGAAGTGTACGACTCGAGTCTGCTACGACACTAGTTATGCATGTTTCTCGAAGGCTTTTGTATAATTCCGTCTGTCGCTGAAACGGTCATTTACAAGCATTAAACAAAGACTGGGGTATTATTAATTGATCCTCGTAGCGCATAATAGATATTCGATTTGACCTCGCGTAGAAGTGTGGTATCTGTCAGTGTGTATCATTGAATTCAAATTGCGTGCCATTATTTAGGAAGTGCGCGTAACACAATTTCCTCCAGCCATATATACAGAGTTGTAGATTCCATTATGTTTATATTTTACTCAATAGAAAACAAAATAGGTTAGACAAGAGGTCATTTGGAGTTCAATCATTTTATTCTGGAGTAATGCGCGTTTATGTACATGTATATCGTGGTATGCTCGTAAGACCCTGTATTAAATTAGTTTTTATGGTCGTTTATAAACATTGTTTTTTTTAACTGAAATGGTTGAATTATATTGAATCGGGCTTAATCGAAATGAACAAATCGAATTCAATATTACACGGTACATTACATAAAGTTTTTATTTATAGTAGTTATTAACTGCAGTTAGTTGAACTATTTAATTACCGGTTAATGTAAATGTTAATTTTCGCTGTATCACGCAATTTCAATTTATTATTTAGTTTGATTGTTTAATGTAAGGTGATATAAAAATATGTTTAGTAATAGTATCGGAGGTGACCTTTTAACATACACTGATGCATGGTTATAAAAATAAAATCTAACAGCGGCAGGAAAAAATTCTAAATTGTCTAATTTAAAAATTCTAAAATCGTCTTT
This sequence comes from Melogona broelemanni, assembly GCA_033995665.1. Classification (NCBI taxonomy): domain Eukaryota; kingdom Metazoa; phylum Arthropoda; class Diplopoda; order Chordeumatida; family Chordeumatidae; genus Melogona; species Melogona broelemanni. The sequence goes on along the minus strand of JAUJYS010006470.1, from coordinate 3,815 downwards.
AAATTTCTAAGTAATTTTTCGGCTTATTTTAAAAGGCATTTGAACTGATTTTCAAAGTTAATTGGCATTTCAAAGACATTCTAAATGTCATTTTAATGTTCTCAAATGTCTCACAAGCTTTTGAATTGTCATTTCATTGGTTGGTCATTTCATGTTTTTCTGTCTCAAACTATAATATACCGGTATGTGACTACACAGTGGATCCCGCTAGGGTCTCTGGAGGACTACGATCGCTGTCATCCGCAACGCTATACAGTTTACATATCGCCAGCACGCGACACCGGCGCAATATTATATTTACGAGTATCTAGATAGCCGACGTCGGATTATTAGCGTCTATCCATTAACATTGCAACAGCCGCTTTTGAAATTTTGAAACGCCATCAACGGGGTTCTATTTACGACGACCGAGCGAAAATCTGGGGGCGTCACGTGTGTGTGTGTGTGTGTGTGTGTGTTGACGCAGCGGCGCACGGTGAGGACAACGAGACGGGGGAATAGAGGCTTGACGCACGAGCGTCAATGTCATGTAATAAATAGCAGCGCCATGGGCAGATGGGCGGAAGTCGAATGACCGTTGACAGTTTGGTTGGTGGTGGGAGGGGGAGGGGTAGTGGCTGGGAAGAAACGTGGACAGTGTTAAATATATTTTGGTAAACAGAGCCCGCGAGGGCCGTTCTCTAAATATGTGTAAAGGCGTCTATGGCAGATGTCCTTGACCCGTACTACTGTAGTTCTCTTAAGAAAAAAGGAACCCGGTTCCAACTCAAGTTCCTACAGTAATTGAAAGGAACCTAACCGTTTCTAAATACTTTGCAAAAAGAACCTGGAATATTTTTCCTTTTCTTTTTCCTTCACAAAAAAATAACCTTTCCATTGCAAGATCCTTTTACAAAGGAAACCTGGACCTTTTCCGTTCCTAGTTTCAATACAAAAAGAACCTGAAACCTTTCCGATCCTATTCCGTTCCTTCGATTGAGAAATTAAAATAAAAAACGAAAAAATCACTTTCTGTGGGATGAACAAATGTAAAATTATATGGATCTCACTATTTAAAACATCTAAAATTCTATTTATCACAACAATGAAAATGTCTAACATTTTATTGATCTCAACAATTATATGATACATTGCTAAATGTGATTTTTATCCCGTGAGCTTTGAATGGCAACGTAATCATATTTATTTTAATATTTAAATCATAATACGTTTAATATTAACATATTAATTATTTAAATGTTACGTACACAGTGAAAGGAACAGACCGAACTAGTTCCTAAAAAGGGAACGAAATCGTTCCAATGAGCTTAGGCGTTGCAAAGTTATTAAGAAAAGGAACCCCCGTTTCAAGAAATGGAATTTTTCCGTTCCGTTTCTACCCAACTCTCATCACTTATTATTTGTGTCACTATCTTTTGAGAATTTGCCGAACGATAATGACGGGTCATCTTCATTGAGATAAATAATTATCTTCAAATATACTTTAATCAAAATATATAAAAAACATGTGAATGTAAATTATATGAAGACGCTGAACCAGCGGGATTTACATTCACATGTTTTTTATATATTTTAATTTTAACTTCCAATGAACATTCGTAGCTGTTTATTTTATACTTTAATCACTTGACAATAACTATACAATGCTAAACAAAGCGAGTGGAGAAACGTGTTCGGCACAGCGCCAAAAAATGATAAAGGCGAATTAAGAGTGGAAAAATCACAAAAATGGGCAATGATATAGGATTAAATCAAATCAATAGGATTAAACCTAAACAAAGGCTATCCTACGATATCCCTAAAAAAAAGATATTTGAAGAAAAGAATGTGACAAAGTTGAAATGTGAGATACTCGTAATTTTAGCCAGACAATCAGCAACATTGTCAGACAACCAGAGTCTGGCCAAAATTAAAAATGTTTACAAATTAAATACCAGCCGATATAAAGTACTATAGCAGCGTCACATCGAGTTTATCAAGTGATCTTTCAAAGTTTCTTGATAAAAACATAATGAGAAAGGTTCCGTAATTTTATCGGAAATCAATAGCTGAAACAGAAAACCCAATATTAACCTCATGGTAGAATTGGGCTTAGTAGTCTCGTAACACCGATTCGAAAATTGTGTTCATTATACAGTGTATGAAGGTTTAGAAAGAAAAAAAAAAGAAATGTTTGCAGAACATTGAACTACATGTACATGTACGTGCGTATCAGCAAAAGCTGCGCAGAAAAGCTCCTCAGACAGGAAAATCAGATAAAAGAATACGCGCGATTGCGCAGTAAACAAAATAATCTACTTTCAATTGAAACTCTTTACTTTTTTTCGAATCAAATCGTGTTCGCTTTCAATTTGGCTGCTACCATTTGTTGCTAAGATACAAAAACCCTAAACGTTTTTCTTTTACAATTTAAAATATCGAAAATAAGGGTTTAAATGCTTTCCGTGGAAGCAAAATAAGAAAGAAAACAGATGAAATCAAAATCTTGAAACTTGCTGAGTGCACACAAAAAACGGCTAAAGAAAGCAGCAGAAAGTTGCAAAAACATCTCGCATTAAAGGTGAATTCATTACCGATGGCTCAGTGGGTGTGGCAACATCCTACGAAACCGACGGTCCCAGGTTCGATTCCCGGCGCAGGCTTTCGTTTATTCGTTAGTCTGAGGTATTGGCGTCACCCCTGAGCTTTCATTAGAGAGTTCAGAGCTTAGGGGTGAATCCTGCAGCCTGGCTATTCCAGCTGCCATTCCCCATCCCTTCCCTTCCCTGCCCCTCGCACATATCCATAGTGACATGAGGGTGCAATATGCGAAGGATTATTCTTTCTTCAAATCTTAGCCTGGAAATATGTTATTTTTTTAATAAATATACAGGCGCCTTAGAAAACTGTCTTAGCAAGTGGATGGTCGATATGAAAATGCTTTTCTCTGTTGCATTTTTTTTTGGGGCCATTACCATTTCATAAATTACTTTTTTCCAACGTGTCCTTGATCGTTAGGTGAATAGCACCAATATCGTGCTAAGTGAATTTTGTTTGCAGCAATTTTCGCGCGTAAAGGCTTTCATCGTGGATGTCGATGCGGCTGTTCTGTAACAACACGTCAATCCATAAGGTCGCAAAATTTCATAATTCCTTTCGTAGAACTACAGGTAGATGTGAGGAACAAAAAGAATCTTATTACGGTTTAGTTGGCATTATTTTATGTCACTCGTATTTTTTTTTAATATCGCGAGGGTCCGTCGTAATCGAGAATGCGCAGAAAATAATTTGTGGTGCGGTGTGGGCTTTGTGGTGGGTTGACGCTATCTTGCGGAGCGGTGTCCGTTATTGCTTCTTTCGTGAACCCGAGAAAAAACTGCTCGTCAAATAATCCAATTGAAGTCGTGAAGTGGACTTGGCGGCGATGTGGCCTACCGGTTATTGCCCGATATATGTATGAGGGAGTTTTGGTGTATTTTTTTGAAGCCTCGACTAAGCCTGCACCCTGGGCGGAGACTTGTAGATTGAGTGTTTTTTGGTATTGTCACTGAATGTTTTTTTTTATAGTTTTATAGGTATTGGTATAATATGTCATTTCGAAAAAACTACAACTAATCAAATGGAATTTTTTATTACTGAAGTTATCAATTTCAAAATAGCCTTGAAGTTACTAGTTACAAATTAAAAAGAAATTTGAATATATATATTTTTTTTTTCTCATTCAACGTGAGAAAGATTTTTTTATTCATTTATTAAATACATACAGTCAATTTAATAACTCACGCGATTTTTGTAGGCAACCTCTAGTGCATCCGCACTGTGTGAGGTTGCCCCAG
>JAUJYS010006469.1:0-10300 GCA_033995665.1 Melogona broelemanni | reverse complement strand
CGTAGGCTCATGAGCCATCGGTTAGTACGCTTCCCAGCAGCGGGATTACAGGAACGCGCCACCGCTCCCAGCCTAGCCTATTCCCGCGCATCGCGTTTTCGGTTACATTTGCTGAGGTCTAGCTTCGAAGAATTTATTTTTGAAAATATCATTTTCGAGAACGGCGACACAGATTAGAGTTAGCTTAAGTCCGCAACCGTTTGTGACTCGGGGAGCAAAAAATACGGTTTCGGTAGAGTCTTCCGTAATTTTCGGAAAGCTAATTTCTTCTTTTCAACGTTTTGTTGGCGTACGATTATGCAATTTATTTTTGCTCCAACCATTTATCCATGTATTGCGACGACCATGCTGCTTATTACCTAAAGGCTGTCAGGTGGATAAATAGAGAATATCAATTAAATGTTCATTCATTATTGAAATTTTGAGTGTTAACACGCACGTGTTTCGACATCGTTAAAATTATTTACGTGAATGTTCGTTCGAATAATTTCACTTCCTTTTCTAAGAAAAAAAAAAAAAGATCAAAAGCTTTAATCACAATGGGTGTTTTGCTTTTGCGAAATAAATGCCAGAGACATAATAGCTTTGTTTACCAAAATGTAATCCCGCCAAATTGTCGAAGACGCCGACAACTGAGTATTCACCATTGTGTAAATCTTCTCGTATTTTCGGCAGTCATGACAAGCACATTATTTTTGAAACTTTATATTTTTGTTGTACACAAATATGTTATTATCAGAAAACGTCATTAACTAGGGTATTGTGCAAAAATATGGATTACAGTATACAGAAATATTTATTCATACGAACATGAACATAAATACAAAGAAAATACATTCACTAAAAACCAAGAAAAACGGTCATCTTGAAGTGTGAATGAATTTTTGTGTTTGATAAAGTGATGAAAAAGTCAATTAGAACTATAAACTTTAGCATTTCAGCATATTTATTGCCGTACCTGAAAGCTAATTAAATTGAATTGTCTGATTTGGGTGAATACATACAATAAGAAACAATGAAGAAATTGTAAATAAAAGTTATCTTACCTTAACGGGATGATTTGTGCTTGTCTCAAGGTGCGTCAGAGTATTTTTTCAGTCAGAGAATAAATTGGTCTCTTATAGCTGAGAAAAATACAATAAAGTACATGTACAACAAAAACAAACAAATAAATAAAAACACAATAAAAATATTTCCATCTATTTTTCTTGAAATAATGAATGAGTACTGATGTAGGCAGAGACAATACGTGTGTTGTCGACCATGTATAATGTATTGCTTGGTAACACGAACTAAAATGTTTCGGCTAAGAAAATAACACGTGAAGTAAAAAAAAAGAAATACCTTGAAAAGGATGAAAAAAACTTGGGAAGTAAAAAAGAGACTCGACAAGGTTGAAGAAGAATGGGAGGAGGACGGAGGTCAAATGCCAGCATCGTGGCCAACATTTTATTGGCAGGACATCTGGGGTCACAACTTTCGCCGCTCTTTTGCCTCAACGTTCCAAAAAAACAAAACTTGAAAGGTACACGTCATGTCTTCCTCAAACTTTTTTCGACGAACGTTTCTTCAAATATTGAATGCATAATTTTTATAAACTGCTGTTTCCAATTTAATATATATTTTAGTACGCACGTCAATGTTACATATTAAAAAAAATAGTAAAAACAGCTCACTAAAAAGTACTCATAAATTTGAAATGTGTTATTTTTGGCGAGAATTATAGTTATGTTGTAAAAGTACTCCATACCTGTGTATTTAGTAACAAAAAGGAAGAATAAAACCTGTTTTGTTACTTAAATTCAACCAATGTTGCGATAGAGACGGACTGCAAGAGATGGACTGTAGCTAAACTACATAAATCGCGGATGTTACGCGTGTCTAGTCTATGTTTTTGAAACGCTCCGTGGCGCTCTTGTTTACCACTATCAAGTTGACAGGGCTCCTGCTCGAGTAGGCACCCGTTCAATCAAAAATGTCAATCAGGGAGCATGGACAGCAGTTTGCTATGAACACAAAAAATGGAGAGAAAAACAAACAGAATATACGTACGTCATTCATTTCACAGATCAGTAGTGCGAAGGCAAAACCAGTATCTGTTCAATCCATCATGACAGAGGTAAAACGATGTTGGGTAAGAATGGGTTTTTCCAACTGCGCGTATAAACTTGTGAGAAAATTATGCATGAAAGAATTAGTTTAGCTTCCCAAATGATCGTAATAAATTGCAGTTAGTCTGCTATTTATTATGTGTAACTGTGATCATTCAGGTGGACTCTCGATGTTTATTGGACATTTGGCTAGTATATCTCTTTGATGTATATAGTATAAGTGTGTTTATCTTTCATTTTATTCCAGCCACTTGCGCGATTACAAGACAGGTGGAATAAATTGAAGTATTTGATCCTGCGCAGTTGAAAATCCACCTGCAGAACTGGCCAACCATTTTTTTATTTTTTTTATTTTTATAACTTTTATTGTTACATTTGAATTATTTTCATAGATAAATATTAATCAAAAGTTCTCTAATTGTAATAAGCATCAATCAAAATATTATTTATATTTTACACTCTGTATAGCATTAATAAAGTTTTGACATATTAATGCTATTACTTTTGTAATCGTACGAAGTATCGCAAACGTCCAACTTTGGCTACTATCAGATAGATAGCATAACGAATCAAACAACAATTATTTCAATGATTTTTTACTTATTATTCCTTATATTTAAAAATAGAATCTTCTCGCACAATATGTACCAAAAATGCACCACAAAAATCGCGAAGCCTCAATTGCTATGCCTCATTAGTTTTAAGAGCCATCGTTCAACGATGGCATGTTTCCAATATTATTTCCAAAAAAGTAACCCATTACTTTATTTTATGTCGTCCACTTGGGTTCACCGTCAATGGAACATCGTTTATGCAACGATGCAGAAACAATGCCGCTACTATAAAGCGTTAGGGCGAAGGTCGATGGAATTATGATATGCATTATTACGGTTGCGATGGCTAATGAAACGCTCATCGAGCCGCAAAACAGACCCGTTCCATAAAGCATCATCCTCATCCACAGTAAATCCAAGCGTTCAGTTTTGTACACTCGATAGAGTTTGGCGATAAAATTCTCATAGAATTCAAGAAATTTTTTTGTACTGTATTACCGACGGAAAATGCGCAAGTTTCTAACACGCACGGGGATATAAGGATAATTACGCACAGGGATATTAGGATTTATTTGAAAACTACCGTTTCTCTGTTATGAGAAAAGGTGACCTGCACCACTATGATTTTAATTCCCTAAATTATAAAATTCAAGTAATTCGTTGGATTCAGTCACTACATTCGATTAATATAATAAATCTTAAGAAAAATACGAGTAGTATTAGGTGTCTGAATGAAATAAATTCGACTCGTCGTAGCCCAGGCTGTATTGCAACTGAAGAGGATAGGAGCCGTTTTTTTTAAATGACCATTGACCCTGACCATTTGGGATGTTATTATCGCGAATTGTTGCCGTAAAAACATCCCAAATGGTCAGGGATACACCAATCAACTTTGTTTGTATTGCAACTAGTTACGGTTCAGCGGGCACGGGTTCCATTCCCGGCGCGGATTTTTGTTTATTCTAAACCGGAGTGCTTGCCAAAGCAACACGACGAGTATACAGTACCTGCAATTGGAAACAAAAATATATTAATTGACATTAATAGGAATTAATATAAGTATTGATTAGGTTATTTGAGATCACGAGTAAAAACTAAGGGCTTATCACGGAATTTAATTCAGTCGTTGTAACTTTATCTTGCACAATTTCATTTATATTCCTTTTTCCACACAATCTCTCCCAACATGCCAGATAAACATTCGGTCCATAAATAATACGAGTATGTGCCCTCATATATAGCATTAGCAACACGAGGGTACATTTCAATCGCGTCTGACAACACCTTAACCACTGTAATGTTCATTGTACTTTTTCCACGTCATGTCACTCGCTGATTTAATAAAAATAAATAAAAAAAATACGGTGGTAACTGCACGAACTATGCTTACATAAAAACGCCAAGTAAAAGTGATCGCAACGCCTACCAGATGATATATCTTAGCTCCGATTTCAACGTCGTCAGGTCTAAGGAGGATATGTGACGTCCACTGTCACGTAACCATAGCCACGTTTGAGATGTTCTCTGCGTTTGAGGAGTACGTACGTGCTCAGCTGTATGCAACTCAGTCCTTCTGGATAGTGCCATTGGACGCTGGTGGTGGCGGCGGCGTTCATTCGACATTGACAGCCACGTCTATCACACGTGACCGACGCACCAGAATCCTGACATCGCATTCCTCGGTGCTCGTTGACTATGTGTTAGGGTTGGCCGCCGGTCACCCTGTTTGTCGCGCGACCCGGTCATCGCGAAACCAGTCAACCTCGACCTTTCTCTTCTTGCCTTAATCTCCCCCCCCCTCTTTCCGTCACCCATTCTTCCAAATGATCTAGTCATACATGCTAAGTGCTTACGTTCACGTATACATGTGACAATTCCCAGCATGTCACAAAGGCATTTGTAACAGCTTAAACTGACCATGGATTGTTCTTGAGCTACAATGAGGCCGAAGACCGTAAAGTAAACAAGTGAATGCAAAAACAGAATGACTAGTTTTTGGTGGCATTTTGAATAAACGAGAAGGATAGGAGCCGTGTGAGTAATAATTGAAAAATATTTTGATTGGCATTTTGAATGAAATAGCTTTAAGGTACAATTACAATTTACTTTCGTCAGCGTCTACTTTTAGTTATTCTGGGAAACTAAAATTCTTCTCAAAAATTGTACATACATCTACCACGAATGACCACAAGCCACACCCTTAACATCATCCATATATTAAAGTTTTCATTCTGGGAAACTAAAGCTTCCTAGAACATAGAATTATATTTATTACAGCTTCCTAAAGTTCTTCTGCAAACAGCTTTTGCAAATATTACATCTAGTATTACTTTGACAACACTAGAGGTCTGCTTGAGAGCAATTCCTAGTTTTCCTTGTATTCCTAGCAGTTTTCAGTTTTTCTCCGACTATTATTTGACAAGAAATATGGAACTCTTTTTGCATTTGGTTAAAAAAATTCAACCAAGTTAACTTTGCATTTGCATGTTTTTGCTGCCATGTTTCTGCCTTGGAATTTGTTTTTCATCGTAAGTTGAAAAAACCGGAAGAGAAGTAGTCTTCACGATCAATCATAGCTAGCTGTTTTTTTTTTGTATTCGAACATCAATTTTGTGCTATTATCGATTCATCGAAGGCAATGCGTAATTTTATTGGAGTGCTGCTGAATCGGGAAACCCTTGTAATATATAAACGATCAATAAATGTGACACACGAGAAAATATATTGCGACAGATCACAGATACCTGTAAGTACGAGCGTAGTGATAAAACGTTTCCATCCATAATAAATCGTGCTTGAACAAATTGGAGGTGCAGATTCATGAAAAATAATATGGATGAACTTTGGATCAATTATTTTTAATAATTACTTCTCTTGGTAGAAATACTCTTGGTTAGTCTATCTTTGACGTGACACAAAGTTTGACAAATATCATCAATTAATGTATGGTGCATTGTGACTGCAAATTTCATAGTTAAATGATATATACGTGTATTTACTCCGTTATCATTATTACGTGTTATTATGCGCATAAGCAAACGTTTACCAGAGTTTGCCCGAATTGTTCGATATGTTACGGAACATTTTCTTTTGGGGTTGATGATGCAAGAAATGCTCGACCAAATTACGTAAACCATTTTTCTTTTCATTCTAAACTTTACGATAGGCTTTACGCTATCAGATAAGGAATTGCAATTTCGATCTATTCGACAATTGGAAACGAAGTTTGAGCTCTATGCTGGCTTTAAAGATTTGGCAGCTATCGAGGAATCCGTAAAAAAACTGCAATGGATATGTAGACAAGTGTGTCCTCCTGAGTTCTCGTGAGAAGCGAAAAACATCGATAATTCCATGTCACACAAAGTGACACCGGATGCGGAAGTCGGCATTGTACCCGGCTGTGGTTCGGCAGCCTGGAGTTCGATTCCCGGCGCTGGCTCTCGCTTGTTCTATCCCGGGGCACTGGTGAAAATTAGATTCTCAGATATTGCTTAAACAACACAAGGGGTACAAAATTCACTGCAGTGATCGGAAATAATAAAAATAGTTTATGTCGTTTATTGATCGAACAGAAGGGGTCGCTGTATTTCGTAGAAATGAAACAATCATAGGGGTTGGCTACAGTCGTAAATATTGCATCTCACAAGATATTCTACATACTAGTGGTAAACACACGAATCTCTAATCTAAACTAAATTTAACTAAGTTTACAACTATAAAATGGCAATATCAGTTTTTTTTCACCCTCTGTGTAGCGGCCATCTTGAATTGTGAAGTACTTTTTTCGCCAAAGTCATTATTTCTCATCATTACAACAAATTACGATTTAGACAATGAAGTAGCGCTGTTTCATATTGTTCGCGCTTGGAGGATTTTATATGACACGTCTCACGAAGACTAAATAGTCTCATGAGACTCCTATAAACCGAAGCCAAGCACATTTTGATTTTTTTTTTAAATCTTTCACTGAAAAAGAAACGTCGCATCGTTTTTATTGGTGGCAATTTACATGTGTTCTTTTTTTGTAATTTTCACTTTCATATTTCCTTCAACGCGTTTCTTATGCCAAGCGTGCGCAAGAGAGTTAGAGGATTTCTCGAAACTTCGCCATTTCTCGGAACTATATATGTCTCGGAAGGATTACTTACAAACTCCCTCCGGCTCTTCTACTCGCTATATTGCTAAACAAATATAAGACATATAGTAAGATAGATAGATGAGACAGATAGTACAGATAATGATAAATAAGTTATGGAAATCCACATCAACCACGACGGTGATCATTGGCAGCAGCTACATTTTTACAATTTTCGAACGAAAATAAACGATGACCGGAAAACGGAATAGAAACAGAATTGGCAACACTTAGGTTGGAGTAAACATTAAATTGATCACAAATCAACCACGAGTATTCAATATTGTCGCCCACCCCTGTCTATGACATTCACATTTTTTTCTCTGCGGACGTGCAAAATGGCACAACAATTTTGTAGATCCGCTGATGAACGCCTGAAATGGCGGGAAACACCTGTGCGGAGAATGCAAGTTGTTACGTTTTTAAAAAAATATTGACCGATATTTATTTTGTTCGCGGAGGTCTATTCCAATTTGTTTGCTTTGTCTATCCGTCTATCCAACTTCAGTCTATCCAACTACGTCGTCTTCACCCCCAGTTTGTTTGGGATTTTTTCGCTGTTTCTTTGGTGCTCCACGCCCAAGTTGGTACAATTCGTACCACAAAATAAAGTATACATTTCCGTCGCCCCCACGCTCATCTATCGCCCTCCACTTGTGCACACTTCGCCGCCCGTGATCGCGATGAAATATACAAGCAAATGCACGGTCTCAAGACGGTTTTATTGAGGAAAGTTATCTTAGCGTCGCAGCTGCCAACGAAAATAATCTTCCGCGAGGTTGCAAATGTGAAAGCTAGAAATCCAACGTTCCGACACCATTCGTGCACTTGCTCGAACAGCATTTGGTTTTTGGGACAATTTCTTTTGAAGGATTTCTGGGTCTTAAATTCGTGGAGAGGAAATGATGTCGATTTGGGGACTAAACTTGTAGGTTCTTGCGTATCGTTTTTACCGGCATGCATGCTCATCAAATCTATTACCATCTACCATATACAAGGTGATCTATGGAATGTGCCGCAACAGAAATATTTGAGAAACTTCCTAGAGTCTAGTGTCTTTAGAAAGTTTAAAATAATTCAGAACAATCTGTTTTCATGGATTATTTTAAACTATACTAAAGATAAATCGAGCTGACGGAAGTAAGTTAATATTAGTCGTGAAATAGAATATCTTGAAAGAGAAAATTATTTATGAAAAATGAGTAGTGCAGTCGTGTTAAGTAATTTCTCATAAAATAAAAATCACAAATGGAAAAATGTTTATTTTAATATTACTACATCAAAAAATTAGTTATGTCAGATTATGTCAGTCGATGATGCCTGCAACCAAAATACAGTTATAACAGTAAACAATCTACGAATTAAATTTGCAAATGTTTATTTTTAAAATATACATCCTTTTAACAATTGAATTTTAACTTTTATAAAATAGATTCTTAACCTAAAATAAAAACAACAAAACCAGGACAAGACTGGGGCTAAGGACGACTGAGCTGGCAAGGCTCTACAAACTGCACAAAGCAGGAAAAACAGAACAGTCCCTTGTAAAATATAATGTGTCGTTCTGATAGATATAACTATAGTTATTTCTATAGTTATTAATACTATTGCTAATCCCTTCTTTATTTTTTGACGTGAAGACACAAAATGGTGAGCAACATGCGTAAACAGGCTGACGAGACATAGAAATTATGTCGAAACGCCGGCGTCCCTGGAACACATGTTGGTAAAATTTTATTTTTAAATTGATGGAGCCGTGATGTTACGGTAGGGGTCTATTCCGTTTTCAGAACGACACATTATTATATTTTACAAAGGTCTGTTCTGTTTTTTCTGCTTTCTGCAGTTTGTAGAGCCTTGCCAGCTAGCTCAGTCGTCCTTAGCCCCAGTCTTGTCCTGGTTTTGTTGTTTTTATTTTAAATTCACGACGACATTTTCTGTATATAGATCTTCCTCACGAATGGTATTAACGCGATGCCGGTGATCATTCGTAATAGATTTGTGTACAACTCTAGATTCTTAACCGTTTCTAGGTTCATCATGTGTATGAACCGTCATCAAAAACAATGATTGTCTTACTTACAGTCTACAGTAGTTGTATACAAGCGACAAGCACGCGTTAAGACGTAGGCGGGCACATCGAACGTTAATTATGCTGAAAAATACATGTCCTTAGTGACAGTTATTTACTGGGATCCGCCTAAGTGTTTTTAAAACAATGGACAATTGGTCGCTTACCATGGTAGCTAAGAGTTTTTCGAGATCACTTCATTAACCTTGCCTGGCAACAAATTCGGCATTAGCGCACATCTTTCAGTCAACACATTTACATACGAGCGACATATACCATGAACCTTTTAGCAATTATAATCACCGTTTACTGTGAGGGCTTATTACACCTTGCTCTATTGAACTGGTGCGCATTGCGATCCTAGCGCTGGCCGTTGATATTTTGGCGAGCGCATCGCGTCACTTTTGGCTACATAAATTGGCGACCTGTTTGCATATCCTACCAGCGCGCAAGTATAGCGCACGGACATAAATACCGACGGGATGCTAATGTCTACAGCCAAAGCAACGTTGAAGCCAGCTGTAGGGCGTGTGACTGCCGCTGAAATCGCTTATAATCATAAAATCGTCTTTTCGGCTGGAAACAACAAAATATGCATTGGAAAAAATTGGGTTCACCTCGTTTATTGTAATAATGTCTTGTACCGGATCATGTTATATCGTTATTGGTTGTCATCTTCTCTGCCAAAGGGAGTTGTTTGACATACAGAAATTTGCACCCATACCAGCCAGGATCACACTATAATTCCTCTTCAGCAATCATTTTCAATTTAACAGAATAAATGAAAATAAACATTATTGCAGACCCAATTGATTATTACCTTCCTGAATAAAGATGTTTAACACCATTCAAATAAGCCAAATAATTTTCCCTTTGTAATTTTTCCGCCTGGGGGGTGGGAGGCGCGAATCGCGTTGAAGTAGTACGGACGTAACCATCCATGCTCCAGTAATTTTTTTCTCGTTTTCCCCAGTCTTTAAAAATTATATTGATAATGCCGATGCAACTATTCGGTATAGGAAGTCTGTCCCGATAATTTGGCGTTACCGTAGACGTCATATCCGCGTTTCTACGTTGGGTCGACCGTCGCACAGTTCGTCGCAACGGTGGTTCATCTTGACCAGCAGGGACATCTCGCTGGGACCGCAGTCGCTCGGCTGACACAGCTTCAGACGCGAGGTGGCGCCACTCCCGCCGCCGGTGGTGTTGGAGGTGGTGCACGTGCTGTCGTCCACGCTGGTGTCTTCGTCCTCTTCCGCTTGCAGCGCTCGCGTCGGCCCACTGCTCTTGTTGGAGAAGGTGCGCACCAGCGGCACGCAGAGGAGCACGTCGCGAAAGCCGGCACGAAAGCGAGCGCTCATCCAGCAGTAGATGAGCGGGTTACAGCAGGCGTGACTCATGGCCAGCCAGTGGCAGGCGGCCCACACGT
>JAUJYS010006468.1:0-10300 GCA_033995665.1 Melogona broelemanni | reverse complement strand
CCGTATTTTCCGGTCCATTTCGCCTGTGAACTGAATATCTACCGTAAATATTAATAATGCCGCAAACGGAAAATTGTGAAAATCAAAAAGTTCAAGTTATTCAGTTTGCAGCATATTGAGTTTTAGTAGTACTCAAATATCGACAATTGCACTAATATAAAAATATTTTTCCCTGCACCAATACAATGTGTAATTGCTAAGAAATGGGATCACTTTTATAAATAATTTACTATCCGTCTAGCTCAGTCGGTATAGCAAACGACTACGGTTAGTGCGGTCCTGGGTTCGATTCCCGGCACAGGCTCTCGTTTGTTCGATCCTGGGGTACAAGTGAAAATGTGCACATCACATATTGCCTAAGCAACACGAGGGGTACAGAATCTCATGTAGTGATCAACACTACAATAATCAGGAATAATAATAAAAAATAATAAATATGCAAGATTGAGCAAATTTTAACGTAATTTAAATAATCGAATGTTTACAAGCACACAAGCTCACTTGGTAATTTTATGAATGTCTCAAAATCCGCAAAGAAATCTGTCTAAAATAATAACAACAGGTACATAACTTGTGCTGAAACCATTGCGGATGACTTTAAAATATATGTTTTCAATGTAGGTGTAATGTACTGATTATGTTACCTGGTAGGAAGCAACCAGTGTTGGGTCCGTTCCTTTTGAAAAGGAACCAGTTCCCCGTTCCCGTTCCTCCGATCAAAAAAGGAACCAGTTCCCGTTCCTCAAAAATAAAAAAGGAACCTAGGCGTTCCTGCGTTCCTCAAGAAAAGAACCAGTTCCTTTTTCGTTCCTTCAATATTTGAACAATTCGAATGATGACGTCACGGATTTGCACGTTCGCGGTGCTAATTCATTAAAAAAAATAAAGACCAACATGTGTGCCAAATTTCATTTGAATAACTTGAAGAATTTCAATTTTTAGGATCAATTTTCGAAAAATTTACTTTTAGGAAGCGAAGCTTATTTTTAAAAGGAACGCTGGACCCAGAAAAGGAACCCCCGTTCCCGTTCCTCAAAAAAAGGAACCAGTTCCCGTTCCTCAAAAATAAAAAGGAACCTAGGCGTTCCTCCATTCCTCAAAAAAGGAACCAGTTCCTAGGAACGGGAACTTTCCGTTCCGTTCTTATCCGAAAAACATTTTATTTTTTAATTGATTTGATAGACTAATCAGAAGCATATTTTTCGAACGATTCAAAAACCTAATCAGTAGTTGATTTTTTATACAATTGTTTGCATTGAAAAAAATTGCTTAAAGCACTTCTTATTTTTTTCTGAGCTTATTTTGTTTTCGCATAATATCTAGTCGTTCAAGGTCAATTCGTGTCAATGGAATGAAATCTTGTTGAACTTTGATGACATCTTCCGCATCTCGTAGGATCTACGTGGACGGCGTGTTCAACCACATGACGGGCAACAGTGCTGCCGGCACCGGCACAGCTGGCAGTTCTTACAACCCCGGCTCCGAAACGTACCCGGCCGTGCCGTACACCTCGGCCAACTTCCACCCCTGCTCGTCCTGCCCGTCCAGCGACTGCCAGATCGACGACTACAACGACGCCACCCAGGTGCACAACTGTGAGCTCTCAGGCCTGTTGGATCTGGACCAGAGCCAGTCCGGCACCCGCTCCGCCATCTCCGACTTCATGAACAAGCTGATCGACATGGGCGTGGCCGGATTCCGATTGGACGCCGCCAAGCATATGTGGCCCGACGATATCTCCGCCATCGCCGACGGCCTGAACAGCCTGCCCACCTCCTACTTTGCGGCCAACACCAAGGCCTACATCTACCAGGAGGTGATCGACACTGGTGGCAACGAGGCGGTGCACGCTTCCGACTACACGGGTATCGGTGACGTCACTGAATTCAAATACGGAATGAACTTGGCCTACGTGTTCCGACGAGAGAATGCCATGGCCTATCTGGTCAACTGTAAGTTAATTGATGAGCGATGAGTTTTTATTGCAGCTACTGCGTGATCGAGATATTGGCGTGGTCTTGCGTTCTTGTATGGTGTTGAGATTGTTTTTATTTTGTCGTCCTTGTGCAGGGGGAGAAGGTTGGGGCATGATGGGTAGTGACGACGCTATCGCCTTCATCGATAACCACGACACTCAACGAGGCAATGGACCCGAGGTTTGTAAACCGTTTAAATTTTATAACCAGTCCTTTTCTTTTTCTCATTATCTTCGTTCTACATTATATTCTCAGAATATTCGAAGTTCTTTTTATAACGACATTTTTAATAAATTTGTTTATTCAGTATTCTTGTTGATAAAATTTAATGTTCTAAAAATATATGATGATATAAGATGGAAAATTGAATGAATTTGTTCATTCTTGTTGAGAAAATTAAATTAAATTCTGTTAAAGACATATGGAAAATTTTAATTTATTTTTATTTTTACTCCAGTGGGTGAGTAGTGTAGTGCACTAGGCACTACGGTGATTTTTATTTAAAAAAAAATAATAATAATTTAAATAAATTTATTTAAGATGATTTTATCTTTCAACGTTTCTTGCATCTGTGTTGAATTATTTTTTTTTATATCATCTGGCATTGGATGTTTTATAATTGTCATTTTTGATCATAAAAATATTTGTTTTCCATAATTTTCTTGCCCTTAGTAAACTTTATTTTTATTTGATTTATGGCTTAGGGCGAGGCAGTGCTCACCTTCTTCGAAGCCCAATTGTACAAAATGGCCAACGCCTTCATGCTGGCCCACCCCTACGGCAACACCCGAGTCATGAGCAGCTACAACTGGCCCCGCGACTACGAGGGCGGCTCCGACGTCAACTACTACTACGGTCCCCCGCACGACGACAACTACAACATCCTGCCCGTCACCGTCAACGCCGATCTCACCTGTAACAACGGCTGGATTTGCGAGCACCGTTGGCGACAGATCTACAACATGGTTCGCTTCCGTAATACCGTGGCCGGAACGGCAGAGGCCAACTGGTGGGACAACGGAGCCTACCAGATCGCCTTCTCCCGTGGAAACAAGGGATTCCTGGCCATCAACAACGAAGCCTTCGCGTTGAACCAGAAGTTGCAGACGGGACTGCCGGGCGGCACCTATTGCGACATCATTTCCGGTTATCTGGAGAACGGAGCTTGCACTGGCGCTACAGTGTCCGTTGCCTCGGACGGAACCGCACAGATCAACATTGGAGCGTACACCGATGTGGATGATCCCATTATCGCCATATATGTTGATGTGAGTGTTGTTTTTATTTCTTTGGCGTCAGTAAATAAGTTATTCCAATCAGTTTTTGATGATATTGCCTTAGCAATTATTCTAGCATTGACTTGCCATTTATTTAGTTAACCACTTAATAATTATAAATTAATAGATCAATAAAATAATAATAATAATAATAAAATTAATAGATCAATTGCAATCTAATGGTTTGTTCTATTTTTTTTTATTCCAGGCCAAACTGAATTAAACTCTTCCATTGTCGCGATGACTAAGTTAGCGTTTATTTTATTTTATTTGTCATTTTGTAAAAATTGTTTAAAATATCTTTCTTTGTTATTCGTTTGAACGAAAACTAATAAAAGTTGTTTGAAATATCCTTGTCATGTATCTCTGCCTTGAGGTTGCTGTCGGGGAAAATTGTGTAGCGCCAATATCTCTGTTTGAATTGGGTCTGGTTTTTTATGCCGATGATTACTTGTATTGCCTTGAGCAAAATACTGTCATCCAAAATAACTCTGAAAAACTTAGCTTCGTCTGTTTTTTTAAAAACATAGTTTGTTGATAATATAAAAGAATAATAAATTTTTATTCCATTCTTGGCGAATAACTAAGTAATAATAATAATAAAGTAAGTGAGTGGTCCAGGGTTCGATTCCCGGCGCAGGATTTCGTTTATTCAATTTTGTGGTTCGATTCTGTGGGAGAATGTGCCCTCACACATTGCCACAGCGACACGAGGGGTACAATAACCTCCTGTAGTGCTATTTACTAAAGTGAAAAATAAGCACACTGCTTTTTTACATTGTGCACATTGATTCGAAACGGAACTCCTGATCAGTTACAGTCCCAGTTACAACCGAATAGGAAGCGATTCTGAATTCTCGGTCATGGTTGAGTTTTCAATGTCAGGAAAGCAACCTTCAAAAAAAATATATAGGGTATATATTTTGGGAGAACACGATTGCAGGTGCACTCGACATTGATCCTTCAATCTTTAGTTCCCTGTTTGGTGCTATCTTTTATCAGCCACTTAATTTTCTTATCACAATTTGTGACACAATTCGAGTATTTACATTTAGCATGCAGAGTCATTTTTAGCTTTGGCTTCATAAAAATGTAAAAATGGCAATTTGTCTACAATATTAAAGCACTTCAATGAACTTAAGCAAATATTTTTTAAAGTTCTTTATAACATCAGTTTCAAAACAGTCTGGCACTTTACTTTGTGGAAAAACTTCTGGTTTCCGCTGTCATGGTGCATAACTTTGAATTTTTGTTGATACGGGCGCGATTTTTGATTGCCACTTAACTCCGCGAAAACCGCGAAGAATCGAATAAACGAAATCCTGCGCCGGGACCACTCGCTTAGTTTATTATTATTATTATTTAGTTATTCGCCAAGAATGGAATAAGAATTTGTTAGAAATTCCAACAGTAATCCTATAGTGGTGCTATAGGGAATGTATAGCGCTCGGTATTCAATAGGAATTTGTTAGAAATTCCAACAGTAATCCTATAGCAATCATGTTATGGCTCACTATTGGGTTGCCAGATTCCTATATAAATCCAATTGGGTTGGGAATTGTATAGTCTTTTTCAATTAATTGATTAGTGTTGATAATATATTTGTTTCGCTTGAAAATGGAAACATTTCCAAATTTAATTTCCATTAAAAAATGCATTTTGAAGTACAAAAAATTTATTGACACTTTTTATACTAAATATATATAGCTACGCACAAAAAGGTACACATACGTGCATCGATTCATGATATACAGTTACACAATGCCGTCTGGAATGATATGTTGCCATACCCACTGAGCCATCGACGGCAATATGCTACGATTTTAAGCCGACGGTCCCGCGGGTTCGATTCCCGGCGCAGGCTTTTGTTTATTTGTTAGCCTGGGGTACTGGAGTCACCATTAGGGAGTCCAGAGCTTAGGGGTGGATCCTGCAGCCTGGCTATTCCAGCTGCCATTCCCCATCCCCTCCCCTCCCCCTCGCACATCTCTATAGAAACATGAGGGTGCAGTGATCCTGTAGTGTTAAAGCGAAGGAAGTTTAGACACTATTGACACAACGATAGTCTACTCGGCGCGCACCGAGGATGAACGACGATAGGTTGGCTAGACCTAAAAAATAAACGAATAATTAACTACCATTTGCGATACGATACAAAAGTCATGATTGAACAAACCGTACACCATCGTCAACACCATAAATTTGGAAAATGTTGGAAAAATTAACATTTTTTTATTATTTATAAATCACCGTAGCGTTTAATGCACTACAGGATTAAAAATATATAAATAATTAATTTTAATTGTTCCAGCATTTTCCAAATTTATGGTGTTGACAACGGTGTACGGTTTGTTCAATCGTGACTTTGTATTGTATCGCAAATGGTAGTTAATTCTTCGTTTATTTTATAGGTCTAGCCAACCTATCGTTGTTCATCCTCGGTGCGCGCCGAGTAGACTCCATCGTTGTGTCGATAGTGTCTTTAAACTTGATTCGCTTTAACTCTACACGACAATCTACGCAATTATATATTTTTTCACAATCGATGTTAAGGCCCATGCTTGTGGTTGCTTGTGCGATTACATAATTGAACAAGTATATATTGATATTTTCGACTGTTGAGCGACACGCCTACAGTCGTCTGTATTTTTATGTATTTCCTTCTGTTTGAACATATATTTTACGAGACATTTGTTGGGTAAACTACATATATGGCGCGCTACGCGTAGCACACCGGGTATACGCGCTGGCCGGATTTTAGAAAGTCAAAATCAAAAAAGCTCCAGCATAGCCGGATTTTACAAATGCTAAATCGGCACACAACTAGAACTTTACGGCCGAACAAGACTTATTTAGATCGTACGTGAAATCATTTTATCGTTCAATATCGCGGACTAATGATGGTATTTAAAGTATTTAGTACGTGAAATCGTGGTATCACTCATGCCGTGTCTGATAGCTGTTGGGACGGCATGGCATCGTTCAATCGCGGACTATATTTTTTCTTAGGCTAGTCTTGTGAGAATTTGTAAAGTCCGGCCCGCATGCGCGCACGCGTCATTCACCACATTAGACGCCAAAAGTGTACTTTAGCCTTTAAGTTTAAAGCGATAAGGAAACAGGCAGAGGCGGACTCTTCACTAAAAGACTCAGTCGGGAGATAAGGACCCAGTTAGGAGCTAAGGGCCCCATTCCAATTGGTTCTATGTAAAAATGTCAGGGGCCCAGTCGGGAATTTCCGACCTCCCGACCAGGTGAGTCTGCCCCTAGAAATAGGTTCCGTTGCAGCGCCGAAGGAGAAGACGAACAGAGTATGGCTAACTCTTGGGGCGACATTGATGCTTTATTTTATTTATTCATTATTCCTTTAATCCTTCCATTCCATTATTCATTAAAAAAATAACAGAAATACAGAAATGTTTTTTTTTATAAGAGAGTTAGCCAGACTCTGTTCGCCTTTCCATTCGGCACTGCAACGGAACCTGTCTCCTTATCGTCCAGAAAAGTTGCGATTAAACACACCGGTAGTAAATACAAAGTGTGACAATAAAGTTCGGTTAATAACATCGTTTAAAGTGTGCAGTAAAAGCCTCACTTGGAACCCGGCTTACAGTCCTTCAAAATTACAAATATCTGACAACTTGTGTACAAAATCGTTGAAAGCTCTTGAAAAGTCCTCCAAATGAATATCTTTCAATTCCCGTCTCACAATAATACCAGTAAAACTAACGCGTTGTCAGATATTTGTAATGTGCGACAGGACTATTTTGAATGATTGTAAGCCATTTCCATCTGAGGCTATTAATGCAAA
The DNA here is from genome assembly GCA_033995665.1 of Melogona broelemanni. Classification (NCBI taxonomy): domain Eukaryota; kingdom Metazoa; phylum Arthropoda; class Diplopoda; order Chordeumatida; family Chordeumatidae; genus Melogona; species Melogona broelemanni. The sequence continues at coordinate 3,236 of JAUJYS010006468.1, read as the reverse complement.
TTTTTAACTACGTCATTAACCGAACTTTATTGCCACACCTTGTATATCAAGAAATTAACCGCAATATATATATATATTATTTTTTTTGCAAATATAAAACGACATGAACAAGTAGAAGCGAAAATGTCATAATACAATGTCTTGAATAAATTGCTTATTTTTATTTAAGGTAACCCTAGCTAACGGCAAGCGCACCATCATGAGGGTGGCCCAACACCTACGACTTCCCCAGCGGTGCATCGACCAAGGTTTCAACTTCTTTAAGTTGGCTGTTGTCAGCGGCCTGACACGGGGTCGTCGCCATGAACTTGTGGTAGGCGCCTGCCTCTACATTTCATGTCGCAAGGACCAAGCCCCATTCGTGCTGCTGGACTTCTGCGACGCGCTTCAGATCAACGTGTACGACCTAGGAAAGGCGTATCTGCGATTGTGTGTCGCCTTAAAAATCGAACCCCCTTGCATAGAACCGTGTATGTACATCGTACGATTCGCGGAAGGCCTCCAGTTAGGCGACAAGCGCGAGGATGTCATCAAAACGGCCACTTGCCTGATGAAACACATGCAGGACGACTGGATCCACGTGGGTCGTCGGCCAGCCGGTGTCTGCGGAGCGGCCCTCCTGATGGCAGCCCGCATGCATGACTTTAACCGGACCATCAAGGACATCATCAAAGTGGTCAGGGTCTGCACGGCCACTGTCCGGAAACGTTTGACTGAATTCGGAGAAACGCCGTCCGGTCAGCTGTCCCTCAACGAATTCATGACCACCAAAAGGGAACAGTTCGAGGATCCGCCTGCCTTCAAGGCATCACAACTCAAGGCCCGCCTGCAGGAGTTGGAGGAGCGGGGGAAAGATGAAGAGGCCACTGAGAAGATGAACGAGTTCTACAATGAGATCGAGCGCCACCTGGATCGTAAGAAGCGTATGACGGCTGCCACCCTTAACCTGCAGTCTGCGGCCGTGTCCACCACACCTGGTGGTATCTTGGAAGTGGACGTCAATCAGGAGGCACAGGATACTTTGCGGTTCGTGGAATTGGAGACCTTTGACACCATAAAGAACTTTGTCAACAGTGATGACCGAACCACGCCACCACTGATCAGCATCCCCGGGTCACCCAATACCATGGTGGCTGGGTGCAGCAGCAACAGCCTGGACTGGCGATCATCCATCCAGGGCCTCGGACCCACCGCTGCCAGCCTGGGGCTAAAGGATTCCATCCAGGAGTGTCTCAAAGTCACCGAGCCTGTAAGCGAAAAAGACGACGGTGTGTTAGACCTGACTGGAATCGACGATGAGGAACTGGACGGCTACATCATGACGGCTGATGAAGCTATGCGGAAGAGTAACCTGTGGCACATGATGAATGCAGACTACCTTAAGGAGCAGAAAGAGAGGGAAGAAAGTCAAGCAGCCAAAAGAGAGGAGGACGCTAAGAAACCTCCAAAACGGAAGAGGAAGCCACGCAAGAAGGTGGGCGAGCAGACGGAGGCTAGGACAGCTGAAGAGTCCCTGGGTAATATGCTCAAAGAAACCGGGATCTCCAATAAAATTAACTATGACGTGCTGCGTAGCATTACTGGTGGTTGTTTCGGCTCGCCGTCCTCTTCTGGCCCTGTCTCCGCGCGCGGCGCTGTCGAGATCGAGACCGTGATTGAGACCGAGACCGAGATCGAGACCGTAATCGAGACCGAGACCTTCCCTCGACCATCCAGGCCCATTGCCATCTATAACGCTCTCGAACGACGGAGGTTGCAGGCATCTCGTAAAAATTCGAAGGGCTTCAACGTTCCGATCGCCGGTATTATTAGGAAACCGGGAAAGAGACTGGCATTGAACGATCCTCCGCCCCAGGGCCGCAGCGGGGAAAAGAGGCCCAAGGTGGATGAGGTTCCAAAACTAGTAGAGGTGATTGAAGACGAACCAGAACTAGAACTGGTGATTGAATACGAACCAGATAGAAAGGAGGGCGGGAGTCCGAAACCAGTCAAAGATTTGGAAGAAAAACAAGAAGATGAGGAAGAAGAAGATGCAGGATATGACATGTATACGGGTTATGGAGGTGCCGGCGACGGCACCTATGACTGTGACGATTACTTCGACTGAAAACTTCCACTTCCAACGTTATTTATATAAATTACAAAATTGTAATATATTCGTAAAATGTGTTCCATAAAAAAATTGCACAAAAATTTCACATTTCCTAATCGTATTTTCTTAAATATTTGACCAAATCGTTTACAAATTAAAAAAATATATATTAACATAAGAACATTCTGGCTATCTGATGTCATGTCCTATCTCAAGTTTATTTCGCGCTAAAATCGGCGATCTGTTACTCTTACAATCAGATCGGCTGTTGAAATAATATTTTCTCTTATTATTATATTTTTCAATAAGAGAAAAGGTTATTTCAACAGGTCTTGATTAGCGCTTTATTGACGCGTCAGTCGCCAAATTGCGCGCGCAGCTTTTTAGCGTATGGTTATTACTTATTAGTTATTTCTAGTGTATGTTGCAAAGGGACGGAAACAGAACAAAAAATTACATAGCCAACATGTTATCATGATGTTAATCATTTTTTAAAAATGTATTTGAATTGGTCAAATATTTAAGAAGATACGGTAAGGTATATTGTGGTTCATTTTTTTTATGAAACATTATAGTATGTGTATATGTATTCCACATACTATAATGTGGTATAGTATTAGTACGTGGAATTTGAGAATTAGGAGCCTTTGTTGTGTTTTAAGTATAAAAATGGATGATGTTTCCTTGGCCATAAGGATGTAGAGACGCAACTTTTATACGCGATGTTTTAATTTAAAAAAATTGTACGTCCAAAAATTTTACTATAATTGTATACGATGGTAAAAAAAACAATTTGTTCATTGTTGTTGACTACATCGTAAATGCTCTGCGTGATTAAATGTTCTTTTTTACTTTACTTGCCTTGTTTGTCTGTGCTCGTGTTACAAAAAGTTTTTTTACAGTTTATTTATTACACGTCAATTTAAATTGGCCTCCCAACAGAAATTATCAGTTGTTACCTGTAGCCGTTTAGGTTAGCAACCGTTTAAGCTTATGTATGCATACATAGGATAAAATATTTACCAAGAAATGATATTAAACTTATGAATAATATAAAATAAACAAACTAGTTGAATTTAACGAGAGGGACTGGGTCCGGTGCAGCGCCGGGTAAGAGACGAACAGGGTTTTCGTACCCGGCGCT
>JAUJYS010006467.1:0-10301 GCA_033995665.1 Melogona broelemanni | reverse complement strand
CTGGACTCCCTAATGGAAGCTCAGGAGTGACACCAGTACCGCAGCTCGTCGAATGCTCGTCGAAACGACTGCTTCTGTGGGGAATCGTACCCGGGACCGGGATGCGGTGTGGCATACTGGTTAACGCGTTTCACATGTGATCGTTGGTTCAATTTCCAGTCGCATCCCCTCCGCATTACGCTTTACTTCCATTCCGAAGAAAGGTATTTTGTCGCCTTTGTATTTTGAAGCTTTTGTCGCCCGAAAAATTTGGACGGCATCGGCCGGGAACCGAACCAGCGATCACACGCGTAGCAGGTGAGAGCGCTCACCACGACACCACCGAGACCAGAACCACGACACTTCGAATACAGCCAACTTCAACGTGTAACCCAACATCTGCAATGCAAAGCGGCACGACAAACCAGACATGCGCGGGTTCGTCCGCCCCGGAAGAAAGGCATAACCCGGATTGATCACGAACGTCGAGACCGATCACGGGTGGCGGGATGGAAGCCACCCCACCACTCCCGTTATCAGTCGGGCGGCAGACACATGGGCCGCCGGTTACAAACAAAAGGAGCGACCGACAGCACGAGATCAACGGAGGTTGTGGCGCGCGCGCGCGCGCTGACCGGTGGTCAAACGTCCGCCGCGCGCGGACAATGGCTCGCCGAACCAGAACAACGCAGAGACGATGACAAAGTCCGACAATAATAAATCAATGCGAAACGCCTGCGCTGCAAAACCAGGTACCTTGGATTATACGTTCCGCACATTTTCAATTAGACCATGATTTACCGAGCATCGTTCCAATCTAAATAACACGCGATAAATTAATTTACTAAGCGTGATTCCGACCAAATTTATTGGTGCCGCCCCTTAGCGACGTTCAAGACAAATAAACTGATGAATTATTATTTTTCTTTTATTTATTATTCCTGATCCAGTGTAGTGAACCACCAGGAGATTTACAGAATCACCACAGGAGACTCTGTAAACCTCGTGTCGCTATGGCAATATGTGAGGAGCATATTTTGACCAGTACACCAGGATCGAATAAACGAGAGCCTTGAACGGGAATCGAACCTGGGATCACCCTCTGGTGGTAGTAAATATCGTAGTTAAATAGCAATACTTCTAACAACAAAATTATCTTCGTCAGACTGGTATTTTAACACCCGCTCTATGCCTCTCAACGGTCAAATGACAAGATTGTCGCCACCCAGTGACAAAGCGCGGCGCCCACGCAATGAACAACCTATTTTATGCAAATTATCACGTAGCGCATGAGCGAATCACCGCATTAATCGGCTATGCCGACAGGCCGTGAGCTTCACTAATTAAAACGTGACGCAGACATCAATATTTTCTCGTCACTCAATCGGCAAAAACTACTTCTATCCATGGCATGAACATGCATGACACTAAAATGTTAAAATCTCTCCAGAACCTGAAGGCCCTTGCTTAATTAAATATTAACGCATACATTGATCCCGACATTCCAAACCAAAAAATAATCCAACGACAAAAGCTGTTATTGGTGGCAAAACCGACATTTTTTATTTTTCTTTATCGAAACATCTCCTTAATTTTCATCCTAAGAGCGACGATTAGTCATGTCAAGAGAATCATTCATTTCGAAAGGATTCATTCACACAGATTTCACTTTCGATTCGTTAGATTTCGGCTTCGTGAAACCGTGAAATTCGTGAAACCGCCGTAAACTACTTTCTTCTTTTAAGATAGTAGAAAGAAGAAAATATTTCGTTTAGGTCCACCACCAAGAGGAGAACTAAAACATATACATATACTGCTGGATTACATCAAAAATCTCTCAAATCGCAGGTGAATCTTTAGCCCAGTCCACCATGACAATATTACCGAGCAAAACCTGTCAGACGCTCCATTCCGTAAACGTGGTTGACACAAGACGAATTAAAAAGACAATCGTCGTCGATTTCCTCAAGACACACCAATTTGCAGTGAATCTCCGACTTTTGAGAGAGTAAGTGGGACGGAGGTGACCATTGATCAGGGGTTGGGGTGGGCGGCGGCTGATGGTCAGTTTGGAGACTCGGCCAAAGCAGCACCCGATTCCCCGCCGGGAAATTCGAGAGAGCCGTTGTTGTGCCAGACAGGCGAGTGGACCAGTGGGAGCGGGGAGGGAAGGCGAACGAAAGAGTGAGAGAGAGAGAGAGAGGAGTCGCGGTCAAAACTTTCGATCCGAGTCGGACAGACGCGTCATAACGAAGCTAATCATGACTGATGACCACTGGCAGCGCGCGTCACCAACTAAATACGCACGCGCCGGCATCCTTCTTAGACCACCCGGAGATTTCCAATGTTAGAAAACCTTGTCATCCGCGTATCGCGCAACGAGTGGTCAGACAAGAATTCGAACCCACGATTCTGTGATCCGTACGCCATTCCACTCCATACCTGACAATGTACTGGAGCGGGTCCCACGGTTTTACTACTTCCATATCGAATAAAGGCGCGCTTACTAATTTCTCTCGCCTCGAAAAATTACGGAGGTGTCAACGGAAAATTGAACACGCGATCCCGCGGAAACGGTGTTCTGTGCCCGTAATCGCGGGTTCCATTCCAGGCAGACCATCCCTAATTTTTGAGGGAGACAAATTCGTATCTTCCTTCGGAATTGAAATAAAGCCGTGAAAAACCAGTGCCTGTACGTCATCAGGTACACGTTAAAGATCCCTACCTAGGTTAGAAGTCTAGACTAGGCCGAATTCCAAATTATCAGATCGGCCCCTGGGATGAGGGGGAATGCTTTGAGATGAAGACGCTGGTAACGGCAAAAAAGAATCCTTCGTTGTAACCACTACGCCAAGGGTATCTCTGATTCGCAGACAGCCAACAAAAGATGAGTCCGAAATGCAATTGAAATTCCCCAATTCAGTAGATTTCGATGATGCGAAACCATGAACCAAATAAACAAGACCGTTGAGCCATTCCGATTGGGCCACGGAGGGTCCTACGAGGAGAACGACCCGAAACGACCACCTATCAATTATTGGCACCAAAGCGACAAATCCCCCCAACGCCCGAACAAACTCTCCAAACGACACACGAGCACAGCATGGTGGCGGTGGTGGAAAACCCGGCGGCCGACAACATCATTCGCACGAGCTCCACCAGACGGCACCGCAGTCGAACCGCGCGAAAAGGCAAGAACGAGAGAGGACGAGCGCGCTCTCCCCGAGATCGATTCCGCCTCATCTCGGGAAAAATTCCCCGCACCCAGCATCACAATCTCCGCCGCTTTTAAATATATAAAACACGGGAAGCGCGCAACCCAGTTCGCGCTCGGAAGTTGGCGCGTACGCGTGCGTGTTTACACATTCCCACCGAATCGACCGCCGCTCGGTGCCGGTATTGTGTATCGGCCGATTGATACACGTTCGACGACGGCGCTCAACGTGAATGGAGTACGCGGAATCACGTGGCGGTAGCGGCGGCCGGTAGCGACAAAAAATCCCGCCGGCGAAACTCGAGCCCCTCGAAATACTATTTTTTAATCGATTGATACACCTTTTAACATTACGGATTTTTGGAGAATCCGGTGCCGATATCGCGTTTTAAAAACTTGTGCGTACAGTCAGCCAGCAACGGGTTTTTGTTTTAATCTGTGCTTGGTGTTGTCGGTGTTGGTTACTCGGGGTTTATTTTTGCCCGATTTTTTTGTCAGCGGAAGTACGTGGAATTGATCGTGCTGCTTCTGTCGGTAAGTTGTGAAAGTCTACCTCGTTTATTGAAATGGGGTAGGCTAGTGAACGTTTCCCACTCCCAAGTGTGATGGCTGGCGGGACTCTTTTTTTCTTTTTAAGTTATCACCCCCTTGCTGTGTGACATGATGCTAAATTGGTGGAACAGGTGGGTGAATATTGTAGACAAGAGGAATTGATGGCACGGATAACTCTTGCCATGTCTTCGGCCATGTCTTTCTTCAGAGAACGGCATTTAATTTATATTGAAGAGAAAATAAATAATAAAAATAAAAAAGTGTCAAAGCAAAAACCATCAGATGAGATGATTCGCACTATCATATTAAAAACGTAGATGTATATAAAAAAAAAATTAATAAATGAAAAAAAAATAAAACTGAAAAATTTAAAAAATGACTACGAGTGAGCGGTCTTACAGTGTTGGGAGCCGAAACCGGAAAAGAACGTGAGCGAAGCGAAGGTTAAAATTACAATGAAGGATCACGGTGGGGATCATTTATTATTAATTATTTTTTATTTTAAATAATTCGCAACTCCGCCGATGAACCTTGAACGATTTTATACATTTTAGTTTATTTTTAATTTGTATTTTTATTTTTTAATTTGTTGTCTTTAAATTTTTACATATGTGTTCTATTAACTTTGGCGAATAATGCCCCCCCCCATATTCGGTGCGGTCGCTATTGTTCCATCGAATAATCGAGTGTATGCGGCGAGAATCTAACTCATTTGCGATGGATGGTCCTGAGTTCGATGTTCGATTCCCGCCACATACACCCAATTATTCGATATAGCAATAGCGACCACGCCGAATATGGGGGGGGGGGCATTATTCGCCAAACTTAATAGAACACAAGATATGCATCTGTAACCATTCATCATGCGATGTAATCATACGAGTCAAATTATCCAAACTTAACAAGCTCAACTAGGAGCAACCATTCGTATCAACTACCAAGTTGAACTTACAAGCACAATTTTCAAATTACAAATACCGCATCACTATGCGCCGAGGTAAGACATCTCGTATCCAATCCAGCGCACTTAATCTACCTGGCTTATAGAGGAAAAACTACTTGAGCAAAGAGATTAGAATAGAGCTTACCCGGGTAGATGGGATAAGAGGGCGATCCCTCCAGAATATGAGAGGGTTGACTTTCTTGAAAAGGCACCATTTTCAAATGACGGCGAAGGGGCCACCCTTTTCCCCCTTCCCCAACCGATCCTAAGTTGACGTTAAGCCGTCCGGACACTCTCACCTATATTCCCGCCGCCGCCAACTGAAAAGGTCAGGGATCGCGTCGCAGATCGAGTCAGGGGACTAAAGTCGTCGGGAGGGCTGTACAAAACCAGTCACCTTTGCCACCCCCACAACAAGCCATTCGCCCCCACCCCTTCAAAATCACCCGTGCCTCGGTCGAACTAACAACACCCGAGTGCATCAACAACGGCGCTTGTTAGTCCTGAGCAGAACTACAAACAAACACGTTGAGCACGCAGCAAGTTCTATCAGCTACTCGCGTAATCGCTAGACGGCGTTGTCGTCGTCAGTTCTACCGGGATGGGAGTTTGCAGCGGAAGGCAAATACAGGTTCTGCCAGTTTCCTTCGTTAGTTACCACAGGGAAGGGAATCAATTTTGTATTCTATTTTTATTCGTCTTAACTAATTAACTTCGATTTGGTTTTTTAATTTTTTTAAACAACCTACAAGACCAGCTTTTAACAAGTTAACAACCTTCTGTCTCAAAGCCCCCGGTGGGCGACGTGATAAAATTGTTCATTCTATAAGAGTTTAAAGAAAAAGGAGTTTTTTTTATACAATAAATGAAGTGACTATCCTTACCAATCTAAACGTTTGAGTATTTGGGGAGGGTCATGGACTGTGCATTACAATTTACAATTTTGAACCCGCAAGCAGCCCCTTGGGGGGCCTATGGCGGGGGTCCGAAGACCAGTAAAGGACAATGCGTCCTATTTCAACAGGCTAAGCACCTGGCGATTACCGAGAACGGATCGAATAAACGAGAGCACGATCTGGGAATCGAACCCGGAATCACTGCGCCAAAAGCAGTTGCTCCACTGCTGAACCACAGCGAGCCTCAAACAGTTATTCGCCTGCTCTAAAATCCAATGAAAGCGCATTTGTGTACCATTTTCGGGAGCAATTATACTACCGAAAGTCAAGCTAGTATAAACAAAATAGCAACCTTTGGCCACTTACAAGCGCCACCAGCAAGCGAACAGAAGGCGCCAAATCGTTCCATATACGATACGAAACAACCATACCCGGAGCTCAACTGTACCGGGACAGATTTTCACCGCTGATACCGCTAAAGAAAGTCTACAACACAGACGCGTAATGCAGGCACCAAGCAACTGACAGCAGAATAGGCAACGATAACGTGAAGAAGGAAAGAAGAAAAAAAATCCGAGAGAAACAAATCCAATCAGTTCGTCCCAAGTTCTACACTAAACATAGAACAACGCCCAGGGGTGAAGAGAATGTCTTAGACTAGACAGGAAAAGGAGAAAAAACGATACGAGTGCTCGAACTCTAATCATAATACATGAGGCACATGTAAAAACTGAACAAGTCAACCTTCAGGTTGAAAACTCGTCACGCTCTCTCTCTCTCTGGTGGCCGAAGCACAACCGTGTAAAGTCGCACTGCGACGTCTAGGGCGTCTTTTGTGTCAATCAAATCGCGAACATGAACATTGACATGAAAAATGCTCCATTCCCAGCACGGCCAAGATAACACGAGGGGTACGGGACTCCCCATAATCATTCACTTGTGTTCGGAAATAAAAATATTGCACTTTTCACAAAAATATTAGCAATTATTTTGAAAAGAGAGTTCGCCAGACTCTGTTCGTCTTTCTTTTCGGCGCTGTGCTGGACCTAATTATCCAATTGGTTTAAACTTTCGACAGCAAAAACTTTCACCCATAAAAAAACAAAAAAACATGTAAAGACCTTTTGTCTTGAAAAAAATCGCTCTCGAATCACAGGTTAAAATACATAGTAAAGCAAAAGAAAGTTTAAAACGACGTGATTCACCGTTTAGATTTTTAATCTACCCACGTGCTTTGTTCTTTCGGAAACGAACGAGAAACGAGCATTCAACACCAGCACTTAAACGACCGGAATCAAGCATTTTTGGTTTATCGGATCAAGTCAGGCGAACGCTAAAGCTACATACAGTGGCCCCAAGAGCTCGCTCATTAAAAGAACAAAAAACAGAAGCTCTTAAAAACCTGCGCCAAATAAATATTCGTTGGAAGCAATCTCCAGCGCAATTAACATCTGGCAGATTTTTTTTTTCATCTATTTTTATAAGAAAAAGAGTTAATGGTACTTTAGCGTTAGAGTGCGCAATTTGCATTGGATAACACTTTTTTTTTTGGCCTCAGTCTTAAGAAAAACCCTGATTCGCTCTTAGCAATTGAAAAAATGTCGGAGGTTAGGACCAATCTCCAACGTCTGGAAACTTTCGAGAGGAGTTCTAGATGGAGAAAGTTAAGGACGGAGGCAAAATCTAAAGAAAATGGAGCATTAGATATTTTAAGTTTCTTGAGAGAGCAAGAGCTCAATGATGATTGGTGGATACGAAGATATTGACGAAATAAACGATGCACCGAAAAGTAAATGAACGAGAAGTAAACAAAAACATGAAAACAGCAAACAGAAAAAAAGGGCGAAAATACGAGTACGCAAATATGCTTTAGCGACATTTGAAGACAAAATATGCGCTGAATTAAAATATAAAAGTGGGCGAATCTCAACAGTAGTACAAATAAAAATACCGCAGCCAGAAACTAATACTATCCAAACATACCTAGGCACGATATATATTATAAGTAATATAACCAGATGGCCTTCAGGGGGACTTGGAGATAGAACAAGTAAATGTCAAAAAACTTCGTTTTTCGGATACATTGGCAGGAGCATAAATTTTATTTTTGAGATGCTGACACCATTACATATATCATTATGGCGAAATTTAATTAAATTATTTTCACTGTAATATCACTAAAAATGTTGAATTTAATTTAGCGATTGTTTTGAACAAAGGATCCGTCAAAAAATGTTCAATGGGGCTGCGCTGCTTGAACGTGTGAAAGTTGATTAAAAAGGTCCTCAAAGAAGTTGAAACAGACAGACGACAATCAAGGTTCATCTCACGTTAGATAAGAGTTGTAAAAATAGGGTTTCTTCGTACTGAAATGGCCACTTGACTCAATCAATCAAATTGATCAAATGATCAAGTTGTGACTTGATCATTTTCAATGGCTCGCTGTTGTCCTCTCCGGGAGCTGTTTGCGGGTAGAAATTATAATTGGAATGGTTCAGAGCGCCTACAGATACGGTCACAGATACAGCCAAGTCAATGTCCAAGCGGGAGGACATGGGAGATCCTCCGAGAACCAAACACAGCAAACACGAGATATCTGACATCTCTGGGATACCGTCTCAAGCAGCCAATAATCGCTATTCCATTACCATTTGCCGGCGTCAGGCAAATCAATGACGGGCATGTTGTCTATGACACACACACACACACGGGAGCGTCTAACATGCATAACTATAGAGCGAATCGCTGAAAAAATCTTATCCCCACGTCGGTGGGGCAAAAAAGATGACTAGAGAAAATGAGGAGTCGGAGGGGGGAGGGGTAAAAGAGCTTGTCACCATCACTCCAGTCTAAATCATTTTTCATCCTCCCCGTGTTTAAAAATCGACTTTTTTTCTTCTTCATCCTCTCCTCCTCGTTTCTTTTCTCCCCAGGAGAAACGCATTATCAGACATCGTTCGCTAATCGATAAACACAAATCGCTTGGCGCCAACGCGCGCGTCCCGATCCAAGGCTGACGGATATGTTTTCGCCAACGAGATCTCAGGTCTAGAATGCGGCAGTCCTAAGTCCCAAGTGCATTTGGGTCGGGCTGTTTCTGAATATTTTTTTTTTCTAGCCAGCTTTTTCGAATGATTAACGCCCATATCAAATGTACTTAAGAATTTCAAAAGTGCTAAAATGACAGCGTGATGAGTTTTCTATAACCATGCCATAGCACCTTCCAACACACAATCCCGTGTTGCTATTTGCCTTTCGCTATCACTGGAACCGCAGCGTATTTCTTCAATGAAAGCTTATCCGACAACACAATTCCGAGATCACGTTGTCACGATGTTGTTGACATATAACGACGGTGCGTGAGTGCCACCGAACAAAATGTCCATTATCCTCGTACATTTCAATTCATATTTGCACACAACAAACCGTTAAGTTTCGTTTTACTGAAAGTCATCGACCGACTTCAGAGTGCAAAATGAAAAATTCGACGCGTCGATTTGTCACCCTGTATGTTAACCGAACTGAAATATACTGTAGCACCCGAAGCTACGCAAAATGCGCGAAACTAAACAGTCGTACAGAACATTAATTTTTTTTTTTAGATAATTAGTTTAGAGATACGGGGGACTGCTTCATTAGTCAACCACAATTTTTTAATTAATTTCGAGGCTCACCGTTTGTCATTCGACAATATTTGCTTCATCGCTCAGAGCACCGATGTTAACACTAGTAAGTCAACATCATTTAATTATTAATAACTCATTTAGCAAACTGAGACTGGAGTTAAATTCGATCAATTCAATTAAGGAGTATACGCGTATGTAACATGTTTATATCCCATTAATTAAAAAGCAGCGTTGAAACGTAACGGAAAAGTTCCGTTCCTAGGAACTGATTCCTGTTTTTAGGAACTTAGGAACGCCTAGGCTCCAAATCCTAGGAAGGAACGTTAGGAACGGTTTACTTCCATTTTTGAAGAACTGGAACGGAGGTTCCTATTTTGTGTACAGAATTCCATTTGAAAAGACCTAGGAATGGCCAGGTTCCTTTCCATTTCTGAAGGAACTGGAAAGGGAACTCTTTTCATTTTTCATGGGAAGAGCAGGAACTGGAACGGCTTCCTTTTCCAAAAGGAACGAACCCAACACTGTCAACAAGACAGTATTTGATGCACTGGAATCTAAATGGATATTTGGTTGTTGTCATAATAGCATTCCGGTCACACTTGACAGTGCAGTCTAATCCCGATTGAACAGAGTTACGACGAGCCTTCGGATGGTTACCCATCACTAATAAGAAAAATCCGAACAGTACGTGGGTCGACGCACCCAAACTTCATCCGGATCAGTCAATCCAATACAATCGGCGGGCTGGTATAGGGTTAATGGTTTTCCCCCGCCTCTCCTTTATCATCATCCAGCGAACGCGTGATTCTTTTTCTCCCTCTCTCTTCGGTGTTGTTTTTACATCCATTAATTTTTTTCCGGCCGTAAATGGCTTTGTGTCATCCCAGTCATCAAGACGCCATCCTCATTTTTTTCCCACCAACTGATATATAATGTCGTCGAAATAATGACAGGCTTATATAAGCCAGGCAGCCAGGCAGCCACGCGCGCGGCAAAGCCGAGCCACTAAATTTTAACGGGTGACTTCGCCGCAACCTCCAACCTCACAACCCGATCGCAAATAAATAAACGTCGACATTCGAGGGAAATCT
>JAUJYS010006466.1:0-10301 GCA_033995665.1 Melogona broelemanni | reverse complement strand
GAGGGTGCAGTAATCCTGTAGTGCATTAGGCGCTACGGTGATTAAAAAAAAAAAAAAAAAAAAACCATCTGTAAAATGAATCCGGAATTTTGGATGAAGATTAACTATGAAAAATAATTGTGGGTAATTACTTTTGGAGCGATGTAAATACTTTATACATGCAGGTGTTCCTCTATTGGCTCCATCGCTTATTCATAGTGTATTTACATGTTGGTGTCGTTCTTGTGTGCGGACCGCCACGTCAATCTAGAAAGTAAATTTGTGCTTTAACGACGACCTTTTCCGTTTATTTTTAGAATTACCAAAATGGCCGCCATCGACACACGTGGCTAGCAGAGGTTCTACATCGACCGAGGAGTCCTCATCCAATCGTAGAGTGGTGAACTGAAGATGGGGAACGAACATGTGCCGCAGGAGACCAGCGAAATGCTGCAGGTAAAGAAGAAACAATTTTATTGCACCTTATTTATTAACAATTTGTTTGCGGGTTTTTTAAATAAATTAATAACTGTATTTTGTGTAAATTTTATTTTTTAAATTATTGTGCAAGTTGTTTTCAGGGAATGTCTCGTTTTGCACAGGAAAGTCGTTTGAAAAATAAATAATGTATTTTATTTAATCAATTATGACAGGAAAATGAAAGTTGAGATACGAACGCACTTATAAAAATATATAATCCGTGTATTATGAATTATAATGCCATTATTTCGTTTGGCAGCTGCTCAGAATTGCAGCTTTTCTTTGTCTTGTCTTTGTCAGTCTCGCTTCCTACGCAAGACGTGGCTGCCCCGTGTTAAGCGGCAATAGCACAATACACCGATGCTTTACAATTTGCCAAGCACCGGGCGCGATTCGTAAAACGGATAAATTTCAAAACGAGAGGGACTGGGTCCGGTGCAGCGCTTTGTTTTGTAGACGCCTACCCACTTTTAATTATGGATAAATTTCATGTGAAATTCGTCTGAATTCTGAATTTTCAAATGAATTTCAACCTGAGTTTTGAATTACATGAAGAAATAACGAGTTACCTCAATTTTATTTAACAAAATCTTCTTTATTGAGTTTGCCACTCGAAACTTGCTCCAGAATTTTTGTCCGAAACGCCATCTAAAATAAATGGCGATGACCAACATCCAACAAACGATTCAGTTCGACTGCAGTTGTACTTTCTTTATCCTCCTCTAGCCACCCTCTGAGGCGGGCAACAAGCTAGAACTGGAGGACCTCTACAAGCGCTACTGCACAAGACTGAAATATTCCCTCATGCTGTCAGTGCTGTGCATCACCGTCACCTACGGCATCGCCTTTCTGGGAATATTGGCAGTGTACGGCTATGTGAGTGGATACGACCAATATAAAATTAAAGTGCAAACATCGTGTTCTCTCGAATTTTCAAAACACGAGCACCGTCTAGACAATCACCATAAAATTGATCGAATGTTGAATTATTCCACCATATTTTTGTTTTGGTAAAATATCGGTAGAACGCGCTTGTCATCATGCATTCTCGGTACCTGATACCTCGGTACCTGACCAATTAAAAGTGCCTAAATATCGGAATTGTTAAAACTGTTTTTATTTCCATTTAAACGGTTTTTCTCAATTAATTCTACCGGTATATCTGTCTCGGCGTGTAGTTTTTACAGCACCATTTTTAGATTTTTAAAAAATATAAATAGGTTATTAGAGAAATAAATTATAATAATTACGGATTTTTATTCCTTGTTTATAATAGTTACAGAATTGGTCTTACGTTGGAACAAAACGTGATCATATCCCGTGAATCGAATGTACAACAATATATTTTTATTTTATTTTAGTTTCACTGTGGTTTTGGAACAAATTGGAACTTTAATATAAGATATCAGTATCAACGGAAACCGGCCTTAATAATATTAGCGTTATACTTGTAGTATAGTCATAGTTTAGTCGGGCCTCGAAGTAATAGTACTCGTAGTAATGGTTTGTTGTTGTTTCTGGTTTCATATCGATACATTACAATTTACTCCTGCGAAGCCATTCGCCGACAACCTACAGACCGTGCTGCCCCTGGCGGTGGTGCTCGGCATCCTGGCCACCGTCTCGGCCATCCTCTACCTTGCCGAGTCCCTGTTCGAACGTTGCGCTATCTGCGTATCGGCCCTAGTGTGGGTGTCCCTGCTAGGTGCATTGGGCCTGGGCGCGTTTCTCAAGCCAACCGTCGCACCGGTGGACAACGCGGCCCTGGCCTTCTTCGTCGTTTTCGCCACCCACACTATGCTCTCGTTGGCCGAGCTGCCGGCTATCGTGCTGGGCGCGTTGGTCGCTCTGGCGCAGGTGATGGCCGCCGCCTTCCTCACCAATGTCAACCGGGACAAGCTGCCCTATCAGGTCAGAGTCTAAGTTCGATTTAATGCCACCGTGATTGTGTAAGGATTTTGCAAACTGTGAATCTACACCGTGATTCATAAGTTCACGAATCCCTTCTCCAGTAACTCCATATTCCAGCTAAAATTGACCGAATTGTTATGAAATTTGGCCAAATGTAATACAGTATTTATGATTTATTAAAGTTTTTTAATTCAACTTAGAAGTGGCGCTGTGTAAGAGCAACTGGCGCGCACTGCATCGTCTGCTCTCTGCTGTAACCAATGGCGTTCACAGAGGAAGACAAAATTGCGATCAAATTTCTGCGACTAAATTAAAGTTATGGTATGAAAAGACTGTTCAAAATAGCTCAACGGTTTGCATATATTTTTTAAATATTTGTGCCAAATTTTATAACAATCCGGTCAATTTTAGCTGGCATATGGAGCTAGACTTTCCAATTTTTAAATAAATTTTCTTTCCCTTATTCCGGGCGAAGCCAGGCTCTTTTTCTATTGTCAAGTTATAAAACAAGCAGTAAAAAAAATTGGGCCGATTCAAGCATTTTCGAAAGATAACGATAAGATGGATGTAGGAAACCAGTTTGAAATCAATTTGAAACAAGTTTTAAAAGAATGTCACATTTTTTTAGGTGGCCTCCGTGGCAATATTCCTGGCTTGCGCCAACCTGGTCGGCTTCTACCATCGACGGATGACTGAGGCTGCGCATAAGCGACGCTTCAACGGAACTCGTAACTGCATCGAATCGCGGATCCAGTTGGAATACGAAAAAGAGCAACAGGTAAGGCACCCTGTACGCTCGTTTGAGCCACAGGCGCGCTTAAGTTGGCACGCTGTTGAATATTGCTAATGGCTCAGATGGAACTGAGAGTGGATTTTAATTGAGCTGATGCGTTTTCTCTCTTAATAGGAACAGCTGCTGTTGAGCGTAATCCCGGCGTATATTGGTACGGACATTATCTAAATCTGTGAAGTGAATTTGCGAAATATTTTGTACTGTCGATAAATGCGTTCGGTACAGCGCCGAAAAAGAAGACGAACTGAGAGTGGCAAAATCTCGAAATAGGACAAAAATATAGAATGAAATCAAACGACTATAAAGTAGAAAGATAAAATCCTAGTATTGTTGTACTTGGGATGGACCGACTGTGAATGACTAAGCCTCGTAGGTGCCTAGACACGCGAGATGTTGACTTTTTTACACTAAACAAATCATACTTACCAAAGGTGAAGTTACCTGGTTTTGATCACACTAGCATGGATAGAAGTATACGTATTTCGTCGCGTTCCCACTCGATTCGTCAGCTGCCTGCTGCTAGTGTGTGGTCGAAAAAATAAAAAACATGACTGGTGGTGGTCATGATTACGGCTGGTATGGTCTGTATAGAATTTAAAAAAAAATCACCTCGTGCTTTGGACACTTCCAAGTTTCACCGCGGTGGGGCGCATCAGTAGCCCTAGCAACAGGGTCTGCAATATGTACGAATCCATGCTTCTACTAATCCAAATCATTCACATATTCGATGTAATAATTTTGTACTGTCGCATGGTGTTCTACAGATGAGCGAACATCGGTTTGCAATTGCAAATTGTAGAACAAAATGTAAAGTAACTGATTATATAAAATATCTATTTTTAATTCATTTTACTGAATCAGTTGGTTGTCAATCAATTTTATTAAACAAAGGTGGTACAAATGCACGTAGTCAGATGTATAAATAAATTAAAAGGAAATGATTATATAAAATATTGATTTTTAATTGTTCTTTGATTTTCAATCAATTTTATGAAAAGATGATGGGCTGGTACATATGCACGTTGTTAGATGTATAAATCAATGAATAGTAGCTGAATTAATATGCTGAATTTTAATTAATTTATTTTATTTCAGTTGTTAATTTTCAGTCAATTTTAGTTCTAAAATATTTTATTTATCGCTGGTTTTATTTACGTTTAATCAGTTTTTCTCAATCAATTTTTCATAGTTTTTCAATAGTTTTTTTAATATTTCATAGTAATTTGTTACTTTCAAGATTTAAAGTAAAACAAATTTTAATGAAAACGAATTGAAAACACGAAAGTCACAAGATTTAATGATAGAAACTAATTAAAGCCAGGCAAACTGTTTATTTTGAGAAACATTAAGCTGTCACGATTTTTAGTGCGATTCCAATCCATCTACTCAACTCTACCAATCTAAACTATCACTTACAAAATTAATTTTGTTGCAGCTGCCGAAGTGAAACGCAGCATCATGCTCAAAATGGCTGACGCCTGCCACAACACCAACAAGCCCTGCAAGCAACAGTTTCACGAGCTCTACATCCAGCGGCACAACA
This sequence comes from Melogona broelemanni, assembly GCA_033995665.1. NCBI lineage: Eukaryota > Metazoa > Arthropoda > Diplopoda > Chordeumatida > Chordeumatidae > Melogona > Melogona broelemanni. The sequence goes on along the minus strand of JAUJYS010006466.1, from coordinate 5,595 downwards.
ACGTCAGGTAGGGAGACAATCGACGCGATTTCCTATTTTTTTCTACAGCGATTGTCACCTGCTAAATTATTGAGCCCACAGCTTTGAGATGAGTTTGCGAATCTCTTATGTTTTGTTCATCCCTGTGTAAGCACTTCTTCAAAGAATGATAAAGTTAATTCCGCTATGGCTGAAAAGTAGCGTGCTCGCTCGCCAACCAGTGGATCTGGGTTCGATTCCCGGCAAAGGATCTCGTTTATTCGACGAGCCGCGGTACTGGTTCCATTAGGGAGTGCAGAGCTTAGGGGTGGATCCTGCAGCCTGGCTATACCAGCTTCCATTCCCCTTCCCTTCCCTGCCCCTTACCTATTTCCATAGAGACACTAGGGTGCAGTAATCCAGTAGTGATTAGCACTACGGTGATTTTAAAAAAATTCATTTACCGCACAACATATTCATTTCTGAAGAAAAAGTGATTAAACTGTTTTTCTCAATTAATTCTACATCTGTCTCTGCGTGTATTTTATACGCCAACATCGTTCTATATTGATTTCTGATTCGAGAATATGTTCCTTGACCAGCAAGTAACAGGCCCACACAACCGGGATTATTTTTAAACGCGAGTTGTACACAAATCTATCACGAATGATCACAAAGATGTCCCTTAACATCATTCGAGAAGCTATATTAAAATTTTACAGTTAGAAATTGATTGAAATAGGGATTCACTTTGCTAAAATAATATTAACTAACAAATAAATAAATGAATAATTAATAATTTAATAAATTAATATTACATTATACGAGTGGATATCTCATATGGAAATTTTTTGTAGATTATTGGTCAATGTTTTATTGCGCACTACAATATATCAACGCAATGTAAATTCCGCTGAAAAGCACAAAATGAAAATCCAATAAATAAAACTATTTAATTGTAGAAAAAAGCTTGAAAGAGCTCCTTCTAAAATATTAATTAATTCAGAAAGTGCGCTACATATACAAACCCATTCATTCGTCGATAACAAGTTCAAAAGAACATGTAGATCTGAATAAATTTTAGCCCATAAATAGAAACTGTCGATAGGTGCACAATGGCTTTGAAAACACTATTCACTTTTTCCCCATAGCATCCTCTACGCGGACATAGTGAATTTTACGCCCTTGTCCGAACAGCTGACAGCTTCGGACCTGGTAAGGACGCTCAACGACTTGTTTGGTCGCTTCGATCAGATAGCGCACGTGAGTACAAAACTAATTTCCGGTTTGTCGGTCACGTGACTTGCGAAGTGAACGCTAATGCCATGTCGGTGCCATCAGTGTCGGTCCTAAATCACGTGGCTGAAAACCTCGATCTGAGTCTCCGATTTTTTTTTAACCCCGATTTTTAGGAAAATCAGTGCATGCGGATCAAGATATTGGGCGATTGCTACTACTGCGTCTCGGGTCTGCCCATTTCTCGACCAAACCATGCCTGCAATTGCGTGCAGATGGGACTTGAGATGATTGAAGTTATTCGGTAAGTTGTAGGGTGGCTATTTTAATCGTGTCTTATGTGTTTGTACTTGGCCAGATGCATCGTGGATTAATGAGCGAGGACTATGAATTATGTAGCGCAGAAATTAGCATATTTTGTCAAACGCATTGATCGTTGGGCATTTACATCTGAAAATATAGATTTTTTTAGCTACGCTAGTTTTTAAGACTTTCGTCGTAAGACCTTCGTCGTATTTGTAGTGCATTTATATTAAAAATATGGAAGCATTTATTTATTTGTTTTTCGGCATATCGATATTTTAATCGATATCGATATCAATATTTTAACAATGATATTTTGAGTTAATTTTTAAATCTATTTGGAATTTATTTTTAATGCTTTTTTAATTTAATTTTAAATTTATTTTTAATGTTTTTTAAATTATATTGCAAATGATTTTAAATTATTTTGTGAACGATTTAAAATTATATTATGCCTTATACTAGATGAAAATGGGTGTAAAAATTCAAAAAAATGTGACCTACTTTGTATAAAGTTGTCGCCGCAATGTGACTTTCCAAATGATAATTTCCCAACTGTTATCGAATATTACGAAAACAAATTAAGAAAATTGAATAAGTAGAATCATTAAATTATTATTTTAATAAAGAAAGTGGTCAATATTCAATCTCATGTGCGTTTCGGTATTGGCATCGCAATCTGAAAATATTTGAACTAGCTTTGGCGTTGCAATCGAGTTTTTCTTCTAGCTTCTCTTTTTTTGCGACGTGGCCTAGGGTTGTCCGCGAAGCGACAGGTTTCAACGTGGACATGCGCATTGGCATCCACACGGGTAACGTGCTGTGCGGCGTGCTTGGTCTACGGAAGTGGCAGTACGACGTTTGGTCGGACGACGTCTCGCTGGCCAATCACATGGAGAGTGGCGGCGTTCCTGGGTAAGCCGGCATACTAACCGACATTATCCAGCAGACTTAAGCATGTATTTCACTACGCTACTAGTCGCTATTGCATCAGCAGGATCAGTAGCATCATCAGTACAGCGAACCGAGCGTCGGTTCATTGAGCCATTTTTGTTTTCGTCAGTAGTCGCTGGCTCCTGGCGAGTTGAGTTGAACATGTTCAATTTGACTCGCGCGACGAGCGACGAGCGATGACGTCACGGTGAGTCACCCTGTTCGCTGTACTGATGCTGCGATTTGCTCGCTGCGCGTGCAGTCGCGGCGCCTAGTAGCCTAATGAAGTACTGGCTTTTGGGAAGAAGAGGGAAGATTGCCGAGTCGTGAATAGTAATTAATCTAGCATAATGGCGTTTTTTCTCCAAATTGGTTTTTAAGTAGTGCTATCACTACAGTGATTAGGAATAAAATGAAACATATCAATTGAAAAATTGTTTTCCTCTTAAGCAAAGATCTTATCGATTATGCTGGAGAATCGTAAAATTATTTTATCAGTACGCTTGTGGAACTTTTAGTAATCTTTTTTTGCTTTGTATCATAGTTTACGCAAAATTGCTGCATAGAAGGCTTTACGGCTGCACCGTATTTACCGTATTCACACAACACACCTCCGCTATTCAATTTGCCTGATATCGGGCGCGATTCGAAAAGCTGTCTCATTTCTTATGCAAACGTATTGGATGCCCGTGTTTGAGGCAATCACATAGCGCGCCGCCGCTATACAATTTTCCAGATATCGGATTCTCAACAACGGTCTTACCGAGTCTGCAAAACCATAGTAATATTATTTCAGAGTAACTGTGCAACTTTCAGACATTTTTAAATAATGTATTTCTCATGATCGCAAGATCCTTAAATTTATGGCCCGGACTAATTTGACAAATAACTGGAAAAGTTTTTAAGTAACTACGTTTTGCAACGCTTGCGGTGTTTGGATTGATCGACATTCCATTAACCCAATATTGATCCCCGGTTGTGTATTTGTTTGTATTTTTGTTCGCTCTGAAGTCGCGTGCACATCACTAACGCCACCTGGATGCAGCTGAATGGCAAATTCGAGGTGGAACCGGGCAACGGTCACCTGAGAGACACCCTGATAGCTGATCACAAAATCGAAACATATCTCATTATTCCACCGAAGGTACACATGCAGTTCGTCTGGCGGGATGCCTTTCTCCTCCGAGTCAATTTTGTAGAGGATCACTTCAAATTGTCAGATAAATAAAAAATAAATTTTCAAGTGATATTTGATAAAACGTTTGGTAATAACAGTTAATAATATTAATCGGAATATTAACTTGGACATATGATCAATAACGTTACTGACACGGCAATAATCTTCTAATTATTATTACCGGGTCCAAGTTAATCTTCTGATTATTTATTTCGTGTAAAAGTTATACTTCCGGTTATTATTATCGTGACTAAATTAATATTCTGAATATTATTATCCTGTCCAAGTCAATCTTCTGATTATTCCTATCATGTCCAAGTCACTCTTCTGATTATTCTTATCATGTCCAAGTTAAACTTCTCAGTAGTATTATTTTGTCTAAATGAATCTTCTAATTATTATTACACACCGTATTAATTGTTTTTTTATACAATGGCTCCTATGGATTCTTATTTAGTGTTTCTAAATGGTTGTCTGACGAGTATACAATCGAATAATGATTTCTTCTTTTTTGTCTTTTAGAAGGAGGCATTAGACAGCAATGGGGTGGAAAAGACGACGGATATTGGTCGAAGTCGTCCGGCCAAAAAGAGAGCCAAATACGTGGAATTTTGGGGTGCCGATAAACCGTTTGCCAATATTAGCGAGACCACGATGGCAAAGAATATCGGATTAACGGTAAGTGGAACATACATAATTTATAACTATAATTAATTTTAATTGAAATTAAATTAAATCAAGAGATAATGAGACCTGGTTTTCTAATCCTGACTCTCTAAAATCGCTATTATAAATGTAAAAATATTAATAATCTTATGTTCACGCTGGCCATCACACAGAACTTACATTTACTAAATATAATCCAAGTCTATATAATAATTTTGTTTAAGGTTAATAACTGTATCTTATTCAGTCATACATATTTGTGTTTTTTGTTTTTCGTTAATCTTAGAGTATCGCCATGATCGAAAACAGTTTGCTACCGAGTAGAAAATCGATATTCCAGTTCAGGTAGGTAGTAAACATTACAGAAATTCTATTTTTGAAATTTCGAAAACGGGGATTGTACAATGAAGTATTTCAAATAGACACGTTTAAGATTTGAAATTTGCCTGTGTAATTCATATAAAGTAATCGTTAATATCCAATGCAATGTTCAACAATAAAAAATATAAGGTTCCTTGGCGAAGCAACCTCATATTTTTATTGTTAAACACAATGGCTTCTAAATAAGCAATGTTCAAATTTTAAGTTTCAATTCAATTTTCCAATTTCATATTCTAATTTAGAAATGCTTAAAATCTGATAAATCTTTGTAACACTTAAATATATTTCTGTTCACGTTTTGATTTTGATTATGGTTATCTTTTCATTCGCAGCAACTGGTTTAAATCTGAAGAATTGAACCCTCTTCTACTATGGTTCCAAGATTCTAAAACCGAACGACTCTACTGGATGGAAGCCGATTCGCTGTTCAAATTTTACGTCGCCAGCGCTTGCATCGTTTTCTTGGGCATGGCATCCCTGCATCTAACGATATTGCCTCGGTGAGTGATTTATTTCTATATTTTCTTTGACACAACAAACACTGGCGACCAACATTGATTAAATTGAAACAACTACCTCCACGATGAACACTTGGAAATGTAAAAGCTTGCAGGATGACATTAAAAACTGTTGTAATTTTTTTTCAAGCTGATGTTAAAAAATACAGCTCTTTAAGGCACCTGACCTCGACTATGTAAGTCAGTTAGTCAGAAGCCAAAATGATGAACATGTTAGCAAGGGAAGGGGAGATTTTTTAAAGTTGTTTTTAGGATTTTTATATTACTTTGGTATTGTTGCTGAATTGTTCTATTAAATAACCAGAGATGAGCTACTAAATTGTTGCCATCCAGGTTTATTTATATCTTGTACGAACCGACGGCTCAGTGGGTATGGGGACATGCTACGAAGCCGACGGTCCCGGGTTCGATTCCCGGCGCAGG
>JAUJYS010006465.1:0-10303 GCA_033995665.1 Melogona broelemanni | reverse complement strand
CCGCAGGGGGGTGCAACGGGTGCGCTTGCACCCCCCTGGATTGATAGTTAAAAAAAAATTATAATTTTTTTTTCCCGCAATGAGAAAATTCGGAATGGAAATAAAGCCAGGACTTCCTAGCGAGCCCCCTCCCTCCTGGAATTTTTTTTGCCCGATGTTTTTCGATGGGGGGGGGGGGGTAATCCGGGTTCTCGCGCGTATCCGGCGTTGAGTCATGAGTCTCGTTCCTATTTGGTGGAATTATTCATTGCGCCGGCGTCTGATAGCTAATGATTATGACCTGTCAGTAAAGCAATGCAGTTTGCCGTTATGCAAATACCGTTCAGACTCGGATTTCTAATCTTTCATCAGTTCCGGGTTTAAATCTTTAGCGCTTATTATTTATTTATCTTCTTATTTTGTACGTAAGATTGACGCCTTGTGTTTAGGTTATATATCGGTTTTAACGCGAACACTAGGTAATTGTGACACGCGATGAGAAATATTTCTATGTTTTTAAACACGCCAAACATTTATCTCTTCAACGGACGATATGAATCTTATTCAGTTGCGAATGTAAATACGAAAAATAATCAAAATATTGATAATAAGAGCCCCCTTGATGACGATGTTGATGTTCTGTGTTTCTAGACATTTTTTGAAAACAATTATTTTGTTACTATTTTTTTTAAATAAATTTCGCGCAAAAAGTAAGTAGCATGGAACAATTTGACCCTCGAAAAAATCCTTGAAATAAAAAATCCCTGAAATAAAAAATTCCTGAATAAAATTGAAAAGTAATTAAAACATTTAAATAAAATGAAAAATTTAATCCCTGCACGAAATTTGATGCATTTTTTATGAAACTTTCTTAAACAATTGAAAAATAAATAATCCCTGAAAAAAATTAAAAAAATTAAATAAAGTGAAAAATTTAATCCTTGCACGAACTTTCGTGCATTTTCTATGAAACTTTCTTTCAAAATTGAAATGACCTTGCTTTCGCAGATTAACTCTTGCAGCAAGACTTGTCATTTGAATAATGACATGTGATTTTTTTTACTTTCGTACTTACTTGAGTCGAAACGTTTGAACACGCACTCACAAAAAATATCACCAGACGCCCAACATGACTCTTTTTCCCGGCAGCAGCATCATCAGCTGTCCTCTCTCTCTCTACTTTCTAAGAATCGCTGTCGAATTTTTTTTCTCCTACTTTTCCCCCCTTTTCGCCGGCGCGTATTCGCTTCGTCGAGCCCTGACTTTGACGTCAGCCAAATATTTGGCAGCAATGATAACACGACAGGGCTCGTTGCCACAAAGCCACGACTCCCGTCTCGACTGACGAATTTATCGGCAAATAACTCTTCAGTTCGATCCGATTCAAACTGTACCCGTGACGGCCAAGTGTGTTCGTTAACCTTTTTCTCGTGTTTATACAAGTGTTTTGACATTCGTTTCCTCTCTGTCTCAATCCGAAGGCCGAGCGTGTCAAGCAGTTGCTGTACCAGGCCAAGTATGGCCAGTTCTCGCTCAACGACCCGTTCGCCGCGCTGCAGCGCGACTCGTACGGCGCCTACAATCCCAACTGCGACGAGGCCTCCATTAAGGCCATGTACAACAACCAGCTGTCGCAAGTGGAGAATCTCATCCTTCAACATCGTCGGGCCCAGCAGCGGCTGCGCCAACACTTGTACGATGCCGGCGCCCAGCACGCAAAGGTCGGTGTGCCTCTCGTGGGGGGATGGAGGCTCCGTCGAGATTGGAGCAAGTAGCGCTGTTAACCCGTTGGTGCCAAAATCCGTCACATCAACAACGGGAATACAGACTTGTTTTTTTGCGGCCGTTCATATCGGAAATAAAATTTTGCCCGTGTCGGGACTGTTGAGACTTGTGTTATATGCCCCGACTGAGTCATTAGGACGCAGTTTCTAAACTTTGACCATTTTAAATCGAGTTCCTTTTAACCCCTTGCCGCATAATTTTTTTGTTTCTAATAAAAAAAATTTGCAGATACGTGAAATTACCCACATAAACCGGGAAAAATAATATAAAACTTTTATTTTTCATTGCCAGATAGGGCGTTTTGTGAGAGCTTTTCATAAATTTGAAACGTTGGGAAAAAAATTAGAAATCGTTTTTTGGCAATTTGATCGTTTTTTGACAATTTATCATCCATATTTGCGGCCCATATTTTGTAATTTTTTCGATTTTGTCGATTAAATGTGCTGACTACGTGGACCGATGTGACATGGTGGTCATGATGTTGACACTCAGTGAGATACACATTGACATTATGATGACACGTACAATGAGATGGGCACATTATTTTGGGAATTATGTCAAACATTTATTAATATTGATCATATTTTGACCTTGGTAATTTGTTCTGCGACATTGACGGTCACATGCATTGTAAATTTCAGGTGGTTGGAGATTTGGAAGAAGAGATCAGGAAGCACGCCCAGGACACCGCCCAGGGCGACGATGTTACCTATATGTTGGAAAAGGAGCGGGAACGCCTTCACCAGGAGGTTGGACTTTGTTGACATAATTTTTGGAATTAGTAACGTATCCCATACATTGCCGAATATTTAGTGTCTAACTTTATGTAAATGTTCATTATTTCCTGCAGGTTGAATTGGAGCGGCAACAGAACAAGAAACTGGAACGAGAACTGAAAAAAGTAGTGCAGGCGATGGAACAGGACAAAGTGCGGCACAAGCAGATTGTCGTGCTGCTGTTGGAAGATAGAAAACGAATTATCAGCAAGCTGCTGGACGAACACAGCAAGAACGAAGAGATGACTCAGGTTGGCATTCCTCCGTTACCGTAGCGAGATTATCTCCATTGAAAGCAGAAATGTGTTAATTGTTTACCGATCATATCTCGTGTTTTGATTGTTGCCCCTTTTCCAGTAATTTGGCTGATAAGCGAGTTCTAGGAAATCGTTTTAAACTGTGCGTTTTCCGGGGTATTTGGAGTTTCTTGTACACACATGATAGCCCGCTATGTAAACAAAATATCAATTGTTTATATGTTTCTAAAATGACTATGCTAGAAATGTCTATGTTCAAATTAAGATTAACGTTGAAAACGATTTCGGTATTTTTGTGTTTCTTGTATGAAATGTTTTGTGAAGCAAAGTCTAATTCTTTATTTTTTGCCACTATGACCAAATTTCGATCCACGCTCTTGCTTTAACCTTTTTCTTTAGATAAAATGCAAAATGTGAGATTATTTTTTATAGTTTTAATGTAATAGTTTAGATTATTGATTAGTGCTCATAAATTTGATAGGTTGTTAGCCCGCCACTTTCTCATAAGTCATAACAACTGGTTTAGTCGCTCTTCTATCACCTTGTTGCCGTTTTTTGGATCATTTATTGTTAAGTAATACCACTGACGACATAAGTCTCAATTACTGGTGTCCAATATTGGCGACAATAGCGACTAGTCATGGCCACAATTATGATTTTTATTTATTAGTTTTATTGTTTATTAATTTTATTTCAATAAAAAAATTATGTTGCCTGTTAGAGGATATGACGATTGTGGGGGAATATATTTTTTTAATGTTGTGTCGTCGTCAAGCTAGTAATATGTTAGAAAATAAACGGTAACTCCAACTTAAGCTTTATACATCCTCGTGATACTAGATTTTTTATTTTTATTTCCTTTCACCACCATCCTGTCCTCACTCAGTTTCTGACGATGGAGAAGGGTCGAATGGCCGACGTGGTGGACGGCCTGGAGGAAGAGAGCAAGAAGTCGCTGCTGATGGAGGCCGAGCTGGAGCAGCAGGCGGCCGAGTTCGCCGTCGAGCGCGAGCAGCTCAGTCGGATGCTGGAGCGCAAGTGCGAGGAGAATCGGCACCTGCAGGAGCAGCTGGCCAGCCTCGAACGGGACGCGTTCACCGCCGGTCAGCAGGCTCAGCACGTGCAGATCCGGCAGAGCAGCGAAGACGAGGATGATCTCAAGTTATACGGCGAGCTCTCCTCCAAGCAGCTAACGGTCGTCCGACCCTCCAAATCGCCCTCGCCCGTTCCGCCCTCCGGCGGCGCCATCCCGCCGCAGCAGCACTCTTCCACGCTCATCATCGGCACCTCGCCCATGGCGCTCTCCCCCGTCAACAACGTATCCCCGCTCCCCATGCAGAGCTCGACCATCGTGCGCAACGTGCGAGCCGTCACCCCTACGCCCCCCTCACCTGGCGCCGCCACCCACAACAGCAACGCTCAACCGGGAGCACCGGCCAACGGTGGCCACCAGCACCACAACGACAAATCGATCGTGCGCAGCGTGGTTAGCGCCATCACCGGGTCCTCCCTCCCCGCACCACCCTCCACTGCACCACCGCCGCCACCCACCACCCCGCCCACCTCCTCCGCACCGCGCGTCAGCGTCAGCGCCAGTCCGGGCACCAGCGTCTATACCACCACTTAAGGCGGCAAGGTGACTTTCCACGTGACGGCTCCACCCCAGCCGCCTAAGAAACCGCCGCTCCTGGCTGCCACCGTGGTTTCCGCCGGCGGAGTGGGCCGCGGCACTCCGCCCCCCGTCCCGCCCAACAAGCCGGTGCTGCCCAAGAAGGAACCGGGATTCGCCCAGCACGTTCTGTCGGGCGGTTCTTCGCCGGCTACCGGCGGTACGGTAATGACTATCTGCTCCTCCTCTTCGTCGCCGTCTTCCGTGGTGTCGCCGGCCACCGTTACGTCATCGACGGGGCCGGTTAAGATCGCGGCCAGTCCCATGCCGGGCGGTGGGGTCAAGTTCGGCATCACCATTAGCAAGTCGGGCGACTCGCTCGGAGGTGGTAGTGGTGCGTCGTCGTCGTCGGCGTCGCATCTGGTGTTGTCTTCCGCGCCCATTTCGGCCGGCGGTGGCGCCACCGTGGTGGCTGCGTCCTCCGCCGGACAGGCGACGTCCTCGCCGCAGGTGCAGCAGATCTTTAAGGAGACGCAGGTACGTGAGCCATCATCTGGGTGGTTTTGGTAGGTGGGGGGGAGGGGAATGAGTTTGCGGAGTGCGGAGTGGCGTTCGACCGTTGCGGTTGTTGCACTCAGCGGCTTGCTTTCGGTTGTACGTTAAAAATGAAAATAATGAGGTTTCTTGACCAAATGAGGAAGACAATGGCAACGAATGAATATGCAGGTGTTTAATGTGCATAGACATAACTAGTTTTACAGAATTATAAATACAGTACATATATTTATCCTTCTACTTATGTTCTACTTCTGTAAAACCAGTTATGTCTATACACATTAAACACCTTCATCTCTTTGCCATTATCTCTCTTCTTTGGTCATGGAGCATTATTATTTTATTGTTAAAATAATATAATATTTTGTTGTTATTTGGTTGTTAGCTCCTAAAAAAATTATTTTAATGGTTGTACGTTACTCCGCACTCTACAGGGTTGTGGTAAAACGGGATTTGAGTTGTGGAATCGTGATTCTTATTGGTGGTGTTCAGACGTGTACAATTGATCTGCCATTTCAGCCCTCCAGTTCCGTTTAAATTTTTTATCGAAAAATTAAAAATATATTGGATTCATCCAGAAATTTATAATTTCTCGCGGATTTCCATTTTCAAATAAATTGAAATCGTTATTAAGAGGTTCCCTAGTTTGTTTCGGCATATAAAAAATTCTATCGTTTCGGTTACATACCGGTATTCCCATCAAAATCAGTCTCTGGATGAAGCGGCTTGGACCGGTATTCCATTTAGGCAGGAAATTGCGTACGTGTGAATTCGAGATTACAGGATCATGACAGTGGAGCCTAACGAGGCAGATGTGATGAACAACTCGAACTTTAAACTCATTTTAATCTGCTGCATTTGGCTCCAATGTTACCAAAATTCATGCAAACGAACAAGTGTTACTATATTATAACGGGCTTTTTTATTGTCGCAAAAATAAGGTTATCCGCACTTTTACTTAAATTGCAACTTTACAGGATGTCTACATTTTGTGAACACACGGCATTTGATGTGTTTGTGTCGTGCATGATTATTTTCGCTCACTATATTTCTTTTGGCATGAATATTTGTATTTTTTTCTAAATCTTATTGTGCGTAAATTGTGTATCATTAGTGCACAAAAAAAATTTGAAATGCATCAGATCAATATGAAAATAAGCATTGATGCACGATTGTTTCATGTTCCGAAACATAGCATGAGTAGTTGTATTTAGCAGCTTGAATTTTCTGTTGTCATTTGGCTGACTTGTTTTTAGAATGATTTTGATTTTCGCATGTTTTCTTTTATTTTCCTTATCCTTTTTTCATCGTTCCTCCAAAATTATACAAACTTTTCGGTTCGTCCCCCCGCGAAAAAAAAAAATGTTCGAAAACCGTTTCGCGATCGATAAAAATCGAACGCTGTTTTTTTTTCGTAATTAAAAAAAAAATTACTTCGGTGGCGCGCCATACCAAACTCGTGGAGCAGTGTGGATCCTCGCAGCCGGTGATCGTGACGGCGATCTCCTCGCCCGTCTGCGAGGGCAACGGCGAGCCGTTTATCCACTCCAGGTACTTGGGTGGTGGTGGTGGCACCGCTGAAATGTCGCCGCCGCCCGGCCGTTACGCGACGTACGATTCGACCGCGGACGAGAGCCTGACCGCTCGAACCGCCGACGAACTGGCGCCGGAAATTGCGGACTTTCAGCAGCTGCTCCTTTCCATGGCGGCCACCTCGCAACCGTCCAGTATCGTTTCAGGTAATGATCGTCCGTTGAATTCCGTATCCTCCTGAGACCGTGCAAAGTTTAAACGGCTTTTTTTAATTTTCTAGTAGGAAAAATACCACGCTTACGTTTTTATAGGCAGGTCTCAGGAGGAGATTCGTTTCTCTGTGGCTCTTAATTCTCGCTTAAAAGCTTGAGCACTCAGAAGAATGTTAGGCTAATTGAATATTTAACTAATTAATAAATCAGCTAAATAACAGTCCAATAAAAGACATCACACGTTTTACTACCTTACTTTTGTATTTTTTTGTTGATTGGTTAAATTTAAATCTTTCATTATCACTTGACTCTGAATTAACTGCCATAAATTGTGACCAATCGAGTCCAACCCCTCACGCAAATTTCGCTTCAGTTTAACCAAACGAATCAATATGGAGTTTTTCATACCATTTGGATAAGGCCCTGTGCATGCTTCGTAGAATAAGTTTTTGTTTTCTGTGTGCCAAAATCCCAATGCAATGCAAAAAATGTTGTTCGTTTTCTATCCTAATCATTTCTCCTTACCTCATCTTTCAAACTATTTTGCATGGTCCACTCTTCACGTACGACATTATAGGAATGTATAACAACACTTGTTTATATTATTTTTTGTTGTCTCACCCGTGCCTGTAATATTGGCCACTCTTCATACAGTAGAAATATGTGTACATTTACTTAGATTCGTTGTACACATACAACGAAGCATTTTTTATTAGGCGGGTTTTCTATCCCATGTGCACACACCATGTGTCACAAACTAAAATTGTGTTTCAGCCATGGAATGTATAACAGTTTAAATTCTTAGGTCTTTGTACACGTTGATGTACGGGCACGCTTCATGCTATGAAAGCGGCAGTTGTCATTAGTTATCGTGTTGGTCGACACGAATGCTGGTTGCTTGCTTCGTTGAGCAATTTTTGCGCATTCTTGTTGTGCACGTTGGGGGGGCTTTATGACGGTGAGCTTTTGCCAGCTCTGCGCTGCCATTGGGCTTAGGCCAAATGGGTGCTGGCTGTTAGAGATATTGCAACTTCGGTAAACATGTGGTTCCTGAGTTTCGTGTATGCGCAAGCTTTTTGGCTGTTGCAACGCATGACTTGTTCGTTTCGGATTTTCAAAATATTGTCGAAGCACATTGTGTACAGTGTGACGCAAGGATCCATGTTCAATGTTGCACACGATTCTGGTTTCTAACTATGTCCTTTTTATTGGTCAAATTGTGTTATCTTCGAACCACACAAAATACAACAAAATAACCATTAGGTAAGTTGAACATTCGCAACCGATGAAAATTCGTTTAATTGAGAATTTCCATCGGTGACGTCAAGGCGAGATTTTCTATTGGGAGTGATTTTTAGCCATTATCTACCATTTATGCTAAATCTAATTATTAAATATAGAAACAGTTGTTGAATATTTTAACTGATCTGCGTGATCTCTTTCCGTGATAGAAATTCTCAATTAAACGTAATTTTTGATGATTTTCTTTTCAATTTTGAATCATCTCTGGGTCAAATTTTATCTGTCCAACTTTTCCCCCTAATACTTCCGTATAAGTTAGACCCATGTCTTTCTCTTCCTTTCAACAGAACAGATGAACATTATCAACCTTTTCTAGCAATGAAGAAAAATGCAAGAAATACGAACCGTTTCTATAAGATTGCCCATTTACACCATTTTTCCCCATCTCCACGCAGTTAATGGCCAACACCTTCCCCTCCCATCCATCCATCCCGTACCTCTATTTATTATACACAGCGTAGATCTATATTGTACATTGTTGAATGTTGATGACACAATTTAGACCTACGCTCTGCTCTCTAGTAGCTATTATGGCAGCTCCTATCAAAACCATGGCCGATATTTTCTTGCGAAGTGATGGCACTGCGCTTAAAAAAATTATAAACGACCAATTAAGGTGATTTCAATTTAAAATATCAGACCCAATTTTATTACAATCAAAATGAGAGTCTACCATTTGTTGGTGGCAACATTATTTGCGGTCGAAATGAAAGACTGCAATTTGTTGTCATTTTTTATCAGTGGTTTTTTTTCCCAAAGGAAAGGTATAAATCGTGAGAAATTATAAAGCGTTTTAAATAAATAAATGGCTAAATTAATGTTATTTCTTACGAGAAGTTTAGCGTCGGTCTAACAGAGCGTAGGTCTATCGGAGCTCTCCAGATATTTATAATTGGTTATCTTGATTTGCGCCAAAGTCTCGACAAAAAATTGTTATTATGGTCACGTGATTATTTTAGCGTGTCGGCTTGCGGTCAGTCGCCAAATGTTTAGTTTTCCCCCTTCAGTATCATTTCAAGCAGAGAATTATCTGGTTGAACAAGAGGGTGTGTCCACAAATTCCTTAGCAACTATTTATTCTTTTTTTTACCGAACCTCGTAAATAAATGTACTGTACATCAGTAATCAAAGAAAATATGAATATGTATGGGGTGTCGAAACACAAAAATTTGTTTTGGACGCACGCTCTTTTTCTCCAATTTCACCTCAATTTCACCTCGACTGCGAATTAATCCAAGCACTAATTTGCTACTGAGCTCGGTGTGCCAATACTTTTGGACGATGTTGTTTATCTAGCAGAAATTGTGTTAGTTGTTTTTTTTTTTTTTTTTTAATAGCAAATTGTGCCAAATTTGTTCTTTTTGAAATTGTTCTCGCTATAAAAAAAATGCTGATTGGCTTTCCCACCCTAAACACTGTCAATTTGGTATAAAAGAATAACGACGTGATCCTTCCTAGTCCATGATGGGAGTTTCACGACGATCAATTTTAAAAATGGGATGCTGAAAATTGCGATTCCTTCTTATATAATTGAGATTGGCAATTTTACGAACAAAATGTCTTCCTTTAAAGTTGGGGCACGTAAGAGATATGAATATCCGAGATTCACCTGTCATGTACGCGAATTACAATCATTCTGTCAACCCTTTTCAGAGTATTGTATTGATACGTGTATATCGATGACGTCACATTTTTGTTCTTTTTTTCGTTTGGACAATTGTTTCCATAAAGCTTCTTAAATCCTGTATTTTATATGAAGCATTTAACTGCTGCGTTCCCTAATGCAGCGCTCAGAGAATAACCTCGTTAATTTTGGAACTCCACAAAATTCAGAATTTTAATAATTTTACAGTTACAAATTTTACAATGCAAAAATGTAACGTGCGAACTATTTTTCGGTACTTTTTGAACGTGTACTAGGAGCAACCCTTCCCTGCTCCAATTATGAATGCCGTACTGTTCTGAGGAAACTTAATGGAATCTGAAACTTTGAAAGGAAATCGGAAACTTTGAAAAGAAATCGGATATATTGGAAGGATGCATTTGAAAAGCATCGGTTGAGTACTATTTCACCTTTTGATGAATCATTCTCGTAGTTAGTTATCAGGTAATAGCTGCAATGGCTTCAGCATTTTATTAGGAAAAGAAAAATATAATCCCACCTATGGTAAAAAAAAACTTTAAAAAAAACTTACCATCATTCGATGGTTAGCCTTTTTTATTATTATTTTTTTTAAATTCACCGTAGCGCCTAGTGCACTACAGGAATACTGCATCCTCGTGTCTCTTTGGAGA
>JAUJYS010006464.1:0-10304 GCA_033995665.1 Melogona broelemanni | reverse complement strand
TAAACGAAAGCCTGCGCCGGGAATCGAACCCGGGACCGTCGGCTTCGTAGGATGTCGCCATACCCACAGAGCCATCGTGACGTGTATAAGACGTATATAAACCATATAAGACGTCTAGGATAGAAAATTCAAAACATTAACGACGACTAGGCACGGGCCTAACTAATAGAACGTTAGACTGATAAGGACGTCGACGAGATAAGACATCTTTTAATTTGAACGAATGGGAAATATGTTCCGGTACTGCGCCGAAAAAATAGACTAATGACTAAATGCAGAATGTAATAAGGGGACCTACTTCATAACAAGTAAAATGAAAAACCTAAATATATTGCCACCAATAAAGGAAAAACACTCCAAATAACGAAGGATGTACGATTTGCGAAGAAAACTTAATTTCGTCGGCTTCGTAGGATGTTGCCAATTCCCACTGAGCCATCTGTACGCACATTGATTTCTCCTGCAACAAGCACCGTATACACATTGTGTATGGTAAGCAATAAAAATTTTATTATTGCATACATTGCGTAAATAAGTGGATAAAATGGTAAACAATAAAAAAAATAAGGAAACCTTGACCAATGAGTTGAAACGGCAACAATTGTAACAAAAATGGAATATGTAATGTATAAAAATATGTAGACGAATCTCCACGATGAAGGATTGAGGATCAGAAAACCGTCGGTTCGAGAAAAGTCACCAACTCACCATCCTGGCTACATCAATCACCCTGTGCTACATGCCATTAGTGTATGGCAAGTACACAATATCAACGTTGTTAGGCTAATTTTTATGCCTAAACGCGTTCATTTGTATTATTCAAACTCTCGATCTTAATAGTCTATATTAAAATCAAGTATTTCGTTACAATTGTTGCCGTTTCAACTCCTTGGTCAAGGTTTCCTCATTTTTCGATGTGCTAATAGAAATGAAAATTAACTGAAAAGTTCCGATTTCAAATACCGTATTTAAATAAATGGTAATACCACTGTTTTTTCGAGGTTAAGGATTTGTACGGATGCGCGAATATGTAAGAAAATCTCATGATTAGATTGTTGTTAGGTGCTTGTACCCGTATAACGGCTTGGAATGAGAGTAATGTTGTCGTTGAGGCCAAACATTTGAGAACCTCCTCTGCTACACGAAGTACTCGTAGTTCGGCGAGTGTGTTTTCCTGCGTAAACGACGTACGGGAGGGGATTGGCGATCTAAACAGCCATAGCTAATCGGACGGATATTTCTAGAATGCGTGGTTAGCTTGAGTGAACATGACAACTGCTTAGAAAATTGGTGAAAAAAACTCTCTTTTTCTATAAATAGCAGTTCCCGATGGTTGATCACAGTATGGTTGTCTTTATTCGCGAGCCGCTCTATGTCACGGCCGTCAGCGGGGGGGAGCGGGGGGGAGCGGGAGACGGCGACCGGAAATACGTCAGCAGAACGATCCATTTTGTGGTTGCTCCAGAATGTACTTTCTGACGAATTTTTAGTTATGTCTCAAAATGTAGTCATAATAAAAATAGTCTGATTGTAAAAGCGTCAAAAATAGATTTGAACTGTACGGAGAATATTTATAAAATTTCAAATATTGCAATATAAATTGTAATTAGCTTAAGGCTAAATATTTTATTATAATCAACAGTGGGACGTAAAGTGTAATCAATGTAACGCAGCAAACACGCGTCCTTAATATGATGCACACTTGGGAGACCAGATAGTCGTTAAAAATATGTGACGGTATTCTACAAGTCTTGGCGGTGGATTATGGTCTGAGTTAAGACTAAGACTGCATTAAAACTTTTGAAAAGTTGTAAATAACTCTACCAACAAGCAGCGCCTTATAATCACTTGCGAAACAGAACTACTCAGTAGATACGTAATATAGGAATATTATAATAAAAAATATTCAAAAATCTTCCCTAAAGTTTAAAACATGACCCGCAATTGCATCCCCTAGTTTGACAACATATTAAGTCAATATAAATTTCAGACGATCTACGGTAACACATTAACATAATCAACTAATTAATAAATAGTTCGGCAATTGCGCAATTCGTGGCGAACCAACATATTAATGAATTAATATTTATTTTTATAGATCGAAATACAAATCAATTAAGCTAATTATGATTTGTTATAAAGACATAAAGTACTTAAAATATTTTGTCATTACAAAAAATAAAACAATTTCCATAAAGGTATTAGCGCTACTGTGCGGATAACCCGTCCAACTGCTCTCTGTATAATCTAATCTAACAGAATTGCATCTGACGTTCAGTCATGCGCTCAATTTGACATACAACACATTCGTTTTCGGTGCCAGATGGCGTACGGTCATTGGTTTAGCCGGGCTGTAATATACTTTTCAACACATATGTCGTATACTCTTCACTGTCGACGTGACTTTTCTTTTTTTTTTCCATTTTGTATAGCATTCAAGGTGAGTATCATATTCAGATATAGGATTCTTAAAAAATTCTTGAAAAAGACTAGCTCGCATCAAGCATTTGTGTCGCTGTCTGAATTTCTGCATTGAAAAATTGTTATTAAGCTACTATTTATAATTATTTCCTAGCGTTACAGTGAATTGATATCACTACATTGCACGAGAGTTTCTGTGAACTTCCTATTGTTTTGGCAATGTCTGTAAATCAAATTTCTAAGACGATTGTTATTTGCAAGTCGTTTTATAAACATTATAAAAAATTTGACTTCAAATCTGAATATACCCGATTTTTATTATTGCAAAATTTAACATTTTTTCTCATGTGATACGTAGGTTTATGCAAATCGAATAAAGGATCACCAATTAATGAAGTGGGGTGGCATCTTAAACTCATTAATCTCCTGATGGTGGCATCTTCAACTCAATAGAAGGATATGAGCCTCAACAGTAGATAATTCCAAAGTATAATTGCTAAATCGTCGTTAGTCATAATATGTCAGGTAGAAATTTTAAGGCCCCTGCTTGTGGTTGGCCTTTAAATTTTACATGTTAAACACAATAATCTCCTGATAAAATAAACGTGTATCATGAGACATCTTCGGAGACTGACGTCACTGTTGGGCAAAGTTCGATAATCTTTGTTTTTGTCCTGCTGAGCTTTTATCCTTGTCTAGGTGTCTGTGACCACAGCACATGTAGTGTCTCTCCCGCGCAGACCCGCTTGCTGTATGGGAAATACTGCATCTGCATGCTTTTGATCTTGCGGTAGCAGCCATTAGCGCGCTGCGGTTTAACGAACTCTGAGCGCGTGATTAATCGACTATTTGTCAACAGCGGCTGGTGCTGAGGTATGGCTGATTCCCCGACACAGATCGGATTGGCTGAGCTAGATCAGTTTCGAGGCTTGTATGTGTATACGCAATAATTCTTAAACGATAAAATTCATCAAATAGATTCTAGCATTCGTGTTAATTTGACCCAGATATTAGAATAAAATCGTATCTTCGTAAGAACCGATAGAAAAAATGTAACATCAAAATAGGCGGTTTTAAAAACAAGTCTTTCTAGTTTAAAAAAAACTAGAACATTTGACATTAGAAAAAATAAGCGTCTAAATTGGCAAGGGATAAGTTTGTAAAGCGGATGTTTTTTATTAATGAAGACAAGTTATTAATAAAACGTTTCAAAGTTTATAAAAATTTTATGTGCTCGTATAAGTGGTTTTAAAAACAAGTCGTAATAATTGAAGCCCGCGCAATTAATCATCATCATAAAGCAGCTAGATTAAATGTGCCATTCGAGAAATGAGAAATATATAAATAAATTTTTAATGTAAAGGTTCCAAGTAATATTAAAAATAATCGATATGTTTAGTTTCAAAAGCAAGCAGTAATAATTAATGCTCTCGCAATTAATCATCGTAGACTACAGCAGTATCATTCAGAAAAGAGAAATTCGCACTCGACTACTCGCATGCGTCTGATGACAAGCAAGGGGAATTCAATTTATTTGTATATTTAAAGTAGGCAAGTCTTTAATAATTTCCTTGCTAATCCCATAGACTCTCGTCTAATCTAGTCGACTTCGTAGACGTTGCATTATATTACATTAAAATGTGTTCAAGTGTAAAAATTCAGATTTCGGTTTATGACAATAGCATATTCCGAACGTTTTTCCAGCTCACCAGGGTTAGACCCGCACTGATGATCCTATCTTAAGATCTACAACAACAATGAGTTAGCAGTTAGTCCATGTTGTCCTTGATCTCATCCACATCCGGTTGACACGCCAACTCGATCAATCTTGTCCTATTTTATCATGGCCGCCGACCTTTCCCCCCACCTCCCGATGACGACGGCAAAAAAAAAGCTGTCAACCGATAGTAGTTCCGTGACCCTCAAGAAGCGTCGTCTGCCCGACGATCCAGAAACCATTTAACCTAAGTGCGTGTCCACGCAACACGCCGTCTCCCGCTATTGATGACTCGGTGAAAACAGGGTCTACGCAGTACAGATGGCGCCGGCATCAACAACATGCCGACGACAGACCGTCTCCGCGTGGCACAAATCGGACAACAAAGCAAAATCATGCAGGAACTCTGACGTCATACGGGCCTTTGGGGACTTCGGTTTCATTAAAAATCGGTTTGAGGGTTCGGCCGATGGTAAACGGAGAACGATGGCGTTCTTCATTACATCAATTTGCGAAATATGTGCCATTGTGGTACGGAATGCGAATTCGCTCGTAAACCACCCATATATTATTGTGACGTTTTATTATGTCCGCGAGTTACTTGACGTCATTTACGTACATAGAGCGCCGAATCATATTACAAATAATCTTATAAATAATCCGAATATTTGCTTGAACACATGGCCTTACGGCATCAAATTCAGTGTATTTTACAACATAATTATAAATACCCTTAAAATTTTAGGACTGAGGATAGGAGAGTAGCTGAAAAAATGGTTTTTGAAATATATGCTATAAGAATGAAAAAGTGTGTCTGTCCGTGTGAAGATCGCACGTGCAGTGTAAGAGAGATACACACACCTCGGATATTTGTTTCTGACGAACGCGCATCGTTATCTGAGTAACAGAAATGCTAAACGCACCCCATCAACAGATTGCGCAATCAACTCGCGTCTTGTATTTCGGATCGTAATCCAGAAGTTTGCTCACGTGCGTGTAGCGCGGGGGTCGTACAGAAACAGAGAACGCGCTTTCCTCCCTACATTTTAATTTCAACAGCACGATAATATGGTAATGCGCACGGGCGCCCTTGTACATGCACATGTACGTCGGGCAACGAACGGATTGACGAATTAATTTGTCGGCGGGGACGTGATTTCGAATGCGAGGTGCAGCAATGTCGCCAATTACCATTTATGAGATTTGCAGAACGAACTTTGGAGTGGGGAGACCAAATTGAACTCATCGACATTTCAAACACACGCGCTTGTGTTTTTTGCCTTCTGTTTCGTTTAAAATATTCACGGACCCTCTCTGAATTGCATTATAATTCGGAGGGTGTTGGCGGACAAATGAATGAATGCTGCATTTTTTACCATCATCATCTTTTCTTTCCTCTCTTGGAACTGAGTGCTTGGTTTGACGGGTTTCCCACATGAGAGTGAATAAGTGATTTGAAGCTAAATAACTTAACCCATTTTGCAATAAATTCGGTGCATTTGTTAACTTCAAAATGGGTAAATAGGGACCAACATGAACGATGTATACGATGCACAAATCTGAAAAAAAATTATATATTGAAAAACGTGATAACAAGTTTATTATTTTTTAGATTTAAAAATGTATTGCATATTTAAAAATAACTGGAATTGGCACGGTACCTAGACATCCTTTAACACTCTTTTTAACAAGTGGAATTTTACAGTGGTCTCATATCGCAAAATTTCGTGCGAACTGGAATCATCAAAATATTGTAAATGTTCCATAAGATTGCAATTGGATTTTTTGGATTATCATGGGAATTTATTCAGCAAACTTCCGAGGAAAGCAAAAAACACAAGCATTAGCTAATATTGTGATCCGAATGGTTTTCAGTTCGAAAGCATGCGCGTATATCAATGGGCTAATTGCGTCATAGTTCGTTGCGCCGTCTGTCGACCAAATCATATATAATTAGGTCGGAAGAAAAATCACAACTTCGTTATGTTAGTTTCCGAGTGTACACTATAAACTGGAACAGAAGAATAAAATAGTCGTTCAACACTACTGTGAATTATTTTGTTTTTTAGTGAACAAACTCGTGTTGCTTCTGAGTGGCATATTTTTCACCAGTTCCCCGAAATAAAAAAACGGGATCCCGCGCTGGGAAACCAACCCGGGATAACCACCACCCTGCTTCTAGTTACAGATTGTAGACGGTTCTTTAGTACTGATTGCAAAACTGTAAGCTTGAAAGTAACATTCTTAAAAACTGAATCTCCCAAAATGAGAAAGCTTTAAAATGGAGATGACGCTACTCTAGTAGTACAGAAAGACAACATTGTCTCCCTTAAAATGCACAAATTATAATAATTACAATTGACTACCATGTTTAATTTGGCGGCCATATTTTTTTAGGAAGACTTTTCCGATGATTTTTTCTGTATACGAGGAAGGTGGCGTTTTATTTAGCACCTTGATATTTTTTAACTTGCATCCTCCAAGAACATTTTGCTACCACCAATAAATATCTTCCTAGGCGGCCATATTGGATTTGTCAGAACCTTTTGCCATTCTACTCAGATAGATAGCGCTACTGTAGCAACGATTTGAATGGATATTTTGACGTATCCAAGCAGAGTTACAATGTTCATCTTCGATAAAATCCAAACTTATGTATGCGTATGCTATGTTTCTACGCTACTGTAGCATTCAGAAAGGGAAATGCTGCGGCCTCCAGGTATACAAATTAACCCCAAAACAGCCTCCTAATAAATGTCTGGCTAGGGAGCTGTAACAGGTCATTCACGCGCCGATTCCAATAAAATGCTTTTAGCCCAGTTTCCAGTTTTAGCCCGACACTCCTGCTTTGCCGGGGGAATGCTGCAGGAGCCAGGGACCGGCGCGGGGGTACAGAGCCGGATATAACAGGGTTAATAGCCGATAGGGGGTCCGGCCAGAGAGTGGAGAATTTGTACCGATACAAGCTCGCACTGCAAATCGCAATGACTACTTTACAACAGGTGCCATACATTGATAGTACTTGAATAATAAACGAAATGTGTTTTTCAGACTAATCTATCTGATGCCGACCAAAAAAGTTAATTTCGTAGTGTTTATTTAGGTAAATGATGTGTGTCGAACTCTTAGTTAAGTACATTTGGTCAAACTGACCAGTTTTTTTCTGGATTCACCACATTTATAGTATAATTGAGATAGTGAGTCAATGTGTTTCAGTCTACTAAAGTATATCATATAAAATAAGGTTTGTGGTTAGGAGCCTTGTGAAGTAGGAAGAGTCATTCGAAAAATAACTCTTGTAAAAATAATTTCTTGACCATGAAGAACGAAGAAACGGCAACCTTTTCTCTTTCCGGAATGGTTTATTATGAGATTGCAGTCAGAAAAACTTAAAATACAGTATTAGCGATGGTATTATGTATGTATCTGGTTTATGGCGAACAATCGAACAGTTTGACTAATTTGTGTGTGCGACTGTGGTGGTGGATTCGAACAGATCTGTTTTCGCATGAGCTTCTGATTAAGCAGAGAGTTCTCACAAAAGAGTGAATGGGATCGCCACTGCACACGCTATTTATTAAATCATAAGTATCATTAAAAAAATAAATTTTGCACATAAGGAGTACAACTTTGTCAGTTGCTTAAGTGAGTATACTAGAAGAAATTTTCTCTCGTTATCAAAGATTGTTTTCTTACATAAAAATTAATAACTTTTTGTCTGCATATATTCCTTGTCTCATGATATATGATTAAGACAGCGGACGCCCTGGGAACAATTATATAGAAATGTACTTTCAATTTACGTGTAAAATTTATGTTTTTGTTAAATTCTGTAAAACCAGTAAAAACCAAGATCAACTTGACACTCGCAATCTCGGTGCGTTGGAATTGAAATGCAACTGGCAACTCGAGATTAGCTTGTGAAAGCAAGATTCCAAAAATAGGGTAGAGGTCGTAAAACGGGAAATATCGAAAGTTTACTGCCTGGCGACATCGATTCGAACATGTAAACCTACACTGGAGGTTTCCAATGGATGGGATATTCCACCAATCAGCTTTCAGCACATGAACCACACGCATCGCCCACAAATGCATTGACAATATTAGCGATCTAAAGTTTTAGATGCGATAGTCCTTAGATCTCCATTTTCTATGACATGGTCTGAAAAGAAACGTTTTGAAGACGTTTTGTAAGATAAGAAAATAATAATTTTTCTTTTTTAAACAGACCGTTTAAATTCCTGTATTGTTAGGGTTCGTCTTAATACGTTACACGATGTTGGTGTATAAAATACACGCAGAGACAGGTGTAAAATTAATTGAGAAAAACTGATAAAACGTAAATAAAATCAGCGATTTTAAAGTCCGATTGTAAGATACTTTTAATCCGTCGGGTACCTGACGGATTAAAAGTGTCTGTGTCTGTTTTACTATCGAACTTGAAAATCGCTGATTTTATTTACGTTTAATCAGTTTTTCTTAATTAATACGTTCCGTCGTTGTATGTTTTTACGCAGTAATTTTAATTTCGTGAACCAACTACCAAAATTTGTTCGGCCTCGTGAAAAGAAATTCAAAGATACAATGTACCAACTAAATAAATACAATATCAGGCATCCCGCTCCATGTACAGTATATCTTGTGTAAAATTTCATGGGATTCACGGCAGATATTTTTCTATCAACCATCATAAAAAGTTTCCAATTTCGGGTGGGGGTCTTTCGAGGAAGCGTCGAAGGGTTTCTCGCAAATTACGAAATACAAATTCATCATGGACGTCCCGGCGGCAACAGCTTTCTTAGAAGTAGTTTCGAATTACACTAGCGGCGAATTTTACTAACTCGTTCAAAGTTCGCGAATCTATTCGGAACTACATTGTGTGCAGGATATAAAAATTTGAGAAGAAAACATGTAACAAGGACATCCGCTTGAAACATCGTAAAGCTAACTAATAATTACTCATTCCTATCGCTGCGATTAGACATCGTTTGCTATTTATTCTTCTCCTTAATTAATTTGTAATAAAAATCTTTTTTTAACAGCTGTTATCTGTTGCGCGTCCAAGAAATTAGGTTCCCTGTATTTTTTTAAAGCTTTTGTTAGGATAGTTTAATGACGTGTTTTAAAATTAATTATTAAACTGGTGATATTAAATTTTAAATATTGGAGATAAATATAGTGTATTAAATGTGATTGACACAAAACGAACCGTTTCAATATTAAGAGATAACAAAGTTGTTAAATATGAATAAATCTAAACAAATACCTGTACATGTCTATTCGGATCAACAATCACTTTGCGTAACGTCTTACATAGCCAATCTTGAAAACATCATCTGATAACAATATATCTCATTATTTTCGTATGCACTAACAAAATATAACATTATCAGCAGATAAAGATGGCGCAATGGAGCGTTAACGTGACCTCAATTGCGCTGTAGCAACGCGACATTTTGACAAGTTCAACATCCGACAGTAATATTTTGTCGGTGCATATGTGTAATGTGTTTTCTTTAATTTTGAAGAGGTTTTAACAAGATTTATTTCCCAGCCACCTGTACGGCTTTCATCAGCAAATATTTTCCGAATGGAGCAACTAAAGGTTGGCAAAGCAGTCTGATTTTGACATATATTTATGTAGAGTAGAAAGAGCTATGTTTGTTCGGCGAGTTTGGATAAATTCCTTTCTTGTTGCATCCGTTAACTTTTAATTTAAAACGTTCCCGATCGTCGGGGAATATTGAGTATATCCAACGAATTCTTCGAAAGTGTCTCTTCGATGCTGTCTCGCCATGTCGTATACATATTGTAGGCTTTCTGAAAAGATTTTTAATTAAAAATGTTCTCGATCGTCGGGGGATATTGAGTATATCAAACGAATTCTTCGATAATGTCTCTTCGATGCTGTCTCGCCAAGTCGTAAACATATTGTAGGCTTTCTGAAAAGATCTATTCTGATTTAAGTAGATTTAGATTCAATAATATTTTGTCCCCTTATAGACGCGCAAAGCAAAACCATGCATACACGAATTTAAGCTAATGAGCAATTAAGCCAACCTACAATGCTAATTTGGTGTGGAAACAAGTGTAGTCCTCGATAGTATAGTGGTTAGTATCCCCGCCTGTCACGCGGGAGACCGGGGTTCGATTCCCCGTCGGGGAG
>JAUJYS010006463.1:0-10305 GCA_033995665.1 Melogona broelemanni | reverse complement strand
CCGTTGAGCTAGCCCGCGGCACAAATGCCATCAGAGACGTTCGGTCACACAACATTTTGCAAATACCATTGCAATCTCTTTATCTTCATCGTTCCGGTTCGACGATTTCTCCTGATGTGTATCTAGTCTTTTGTTACCTGGTCATTAACTTTCGAATGTCATGAAATCTTTCGTTTCTAAGAAATAATTAATTTATTATTTTAAAACAATAATTGGAGTGCTGGCAAACTTGTAATAATATTCAGATTGGTTCATGATCATGTAGTGCTATTCACTACAGTGATCAATAATAATAATAAAATATGAGTATTTACATTTTATCACTTTTTAAATGTTTTGCAATCGTCGTATCTGTTATTATCCGCCTAAAGCAGAGTACCCGCCTGTCGTGTGACTATCCTCGGTTCGATTCCCGGTTCGAGCTTGTGTTATTCGATCCCGGGGTACTGGTGAAAATGTTCCCCTCCACAAATCAGGCTCATTGGATGATTTGGAGTGGTACAGACTATCCTACAGTGATATAACGCTCTGATTATCCTGCAGTGATATTCATTAACGCTGGCAATCCTAGATTGACAATTAAAATATACAAAATATATAAAAATAGCGATTTGATTCGGAATCAAATCTATTAAGACAAACAGAGTAAACCCAAACAATTGTTTGTCATACTCTGACCTTCCCACCCAGATGCCCCTTATCTTGACCGCGAACTTAGACCAGAACACGCCCAAACGCAAAACTCAACTTCCACGACTGTCCCAACAACCGAAGCCAAACCCTCCCCCAAGCACTTCTCAGGCGACCGTAATAAAATTCAGATTCCAATCGCGCATTCCGTCGCTCGCTCCGCACACATCAAAACTAACCCCTCCCCACCTCTCCACACCCACTCGACCCGCACCCACTATACACAATAGGTGACCCGTCATTCATCTAGCCTTAGCACGCGATGAACACGGTGGTGACCCGGTCAGTCGGACCCTAGTCATTGCTGTCATCCGTTTTTCCATTTTGCTAGCAGTCTCTGCCCCCATCCCACTTCTACATTCACCATGCCATCTTGTTCTCGCTCGGTACGTCTCTCAGTCCTGCTCCCTTTTCCCCACGTCCACCCCCCTCCACCCGTATATTTTCTGTCGCTCGTTTTAATATGAAGAGGTCTCTTCCATCTGCCACTCGCGATGGTTTTTAATCTAAGCCAGCGCTCAATTCCGCTTTCGCGGATCGTACTGAGACCACTCGTTGGTTGGTCACGTGCGCACGCGAAGCGCGGTAAATGAACAGACCACAACATGAGAACAAACTCTTCAAAGTATCTCTGCAGTTGCATCGAAGTTAGGTCGTAGTCATTTTTGTAACAAAAGTGGCATCATTAACTAGACATTCGACCCCCGCCATAGCCCACCCCCCCACTTTCTGGGGCTGCTCGTGGGTACATATTGTAATTACTTTGGTGATGAAGCTTGTGTACTTTTGGCCAAATTTATACTTTATTCCTGAATTAATTCAGTAGGTTACAGGGAAGAATCCATCCAAATCCAGAACAGGCTTTTAGCATGACGGATATTATGTAGAAACTGTGAATTACGGTTACGTACCTGACCAACCATCTGAACGAGATCAAATTTCTATTTCTTTAGACTTTAAATCTTGACCCAGGTCCCAGGAGGACCATCAAATCTCCAGTATAAATGTACGTATCTTCAGTATTATTGTTTTCACTTGTCCTACGGGATTTTCCCTGCCAATGTACACTCTCTCCCTGGCGCATTGGATTGCCATACTTTCCCTACGTACACGATAGCATGGACGTGCGTAGGATTTGGTGAGAGGAGGAGAAGGTGGACTAGTATAGTCCTTGCAAATGCGTTAGAGCGACATTGGCTATATACGAGGCTAACGCTTATTGGACGTCTATTTTGAATTTCATTTCTGGCTTTTGCTGTCTTGTTCTGTGAGCCCAAGCATTTGTGACTCAACGCTGCCATCTGAGTGGGGGCGAACGCGCACACCCTTCCGTTTCGCCCAAACCCCACCAACCTACGGCTTTCCCTTAACTGTTAAACATGTATAAACGAAATGAGTCGCGCACAGCTCGACCTTATAGCGGAAAAGTCGGGGTATGGTTGGTTCTCGAGGGGTTGCCAGGACTTCGGCCGCAATATACACTACACAATATGGAGTTTCAAAGGATTTTTTATAAATGGCACCAGTGACATTCATAGTGATTTTTTCGGTTTATGAAGGTGCATATGATGAGTAGTACCGATGTGATTTCTGAACTAATTAAATTCTCGATTTCAGTTTCACAAAATTAAGATTTATGTTTTAAAAAAACTAGTTAACACAATTGTTGAATACTGATAATTTTTTTATAATATAAAAAATAGGTTGGATTTAAATTGCTTATTTCCGATGAAATTTAAATGTGCCGCAGAGTAATTCTAACTAATGATTACAGTAACTGTTACTAAACTCTTCCTATTGTTGGGAATTTAAATAAAATTAATTTGATTTAGACGTTCATTTTGGCGAGCTTCCGCACTTTAGTTTCAATGCGATTTATTCAAAGCTTTAAGTTTGAAATTACGGAATAGACGATTACAATAGAAAGGCAATTGAAATATTCCCAAAAAAAAGAATGGATATAAGATTGTATTTCTGAAAATTTAAAACAGATTCGCAGGCGAAATTCGACAATTTATTTTTTTATTATCTCGAGATCTATTTTCTGTCGAAGTGGCAAATAAAATATACTCCTTTGCTTTGCGGCACGAGTGGCCACGAGGTTGAACAACCAATTCGCCTTTCCCCTCGCAGCCTACACAAACAGTCAATACTATAAAGTTTGTGCCCACCACGGCACCGAAGTAATCTCACGATATGCATATGCCACTCGCACGAATACTAGTACTCTTTATATGCCGGGTTAGTGCGTGGGGAATTTGTGATAGGCTGACGTCACCCTCTGGACACACGTGCCGGTTTCCAATTGGTTGGCTGTCCAGTGGCGCAGCCGGAACCTTATTTTTACTACTGCGCCTGCGCGGCCAGCGAGTCACGTGATTGCTCGTGACGAAACCGCTCTTATCGGTCATGGCGATTGGCTAGCGCGAACCAATAGTGTCCGCTGCATTTTTCCGAAGAACTTTGGGAGAGTACTTAACCTTTTTATTTTTCTGGCATCTCAGATTTCTGTTAAAATCCTATTTCAAGGAAATAGAAGATGCTACAAACGCAGCATAGTAAGAAAAAAATCGATCGTTCGAAAGGAATCATGTGAAGCGGGCAGAAATTTGAAGACGGAAGCGCCTCTGGTAGCGACCATTGCTGTAATGCATAAGCGTGATATCAGATTCCTTGAAAGTGCAGAAATTCTTAGTCTGATACGAATGTACCATGCTGCCAAACACAATAATACTCGTACTTTAATCTGACTCCAAAACGGATGAGTTATCCCGCACTTGCGAAAGTTACTTTCTATCCATTGTTATGCTTAGGGTTGTTCGTACAAATATTTAAATTCCAAACTGATATATTCCCCTACATTGCAAATTTGTTCAAAAATGTACCAAATTATGAGTCGCCAAATAACTACTGCACAACCAGTACTGCGAAAATATAAGACTACAAAGAATATAACAAATATTTTATGTCTGCTATAGCATTTCCGAAACAGACTGTACATGTATAATAAATTTCACTTGAAACATGAGATTACAAAATAATTCAAACATGGCTCGCTTGATGCTAGTTAAATAATTCAAATTTAATAAAAATGCATGTCTAGGCAGTGGATAATATTTTTTTTTTAAAGATCGGGTCTTTCCATTTCCATTCGCTTCCATTCGAATGCTATACCTCATAAAAACTGGAGAATTGACAAACAATCGGAAATTAAACAACAAAGGCTACGAGTAGGTTATAAACTTACATTTTATAAAACTGGTCATATCATAAAGCGAAATTATTTGACAAATATATTTTTTTAAATATTTAGTATGCGCCCTGCAGAGTCGCTGTTTTTGAAATGAGATGACGAACCGTTCGACAAGATGCTTCTTGATCGCGAACGCAAGGCGCGGCTCGGCGCCCGGTTCTGAAAGAGCAATGCTTGTTTAGCGAAAGGGCGAAATACAAACTAAGAACGTGCGGAGAAGGTAGATGATGCGCGTGGGGGAGGGGGGGGGTAGATTCCTTGGCCGGGGTGGCTCTCGCTCTTTCTCGAACGCGCGTGCCACAGAGGGAGAAAGAGCGCTGCGAGCGGCGAAGCAGAGGCCCGGTGCACGTGCATGTACGCGCGGGCAATGAGAAATAATGTAGACTTTTCCGAGAAAATCGATATGTCGCTGCCAGCGAGACCTTAACTAGCCCGTTCCATCTCCCATGGCAACTGTGCATCGCTGTTCTGCGTAGATGTACACGCGAGAGAGCGAGCGACCGATAGCAACGTATCGCCACCGCCGCACACTCACTTTGCCGCCCCCAAAAGGCCTTTCTATGCAAGCTCAGCGCGCGCGCGCGCCCAGACCACTATGATTCAGGGCCATTGGTAGTTAATAGTGCACCCTGGGCGGGAAGAAAATAAAGCACACTTTTGATTATCTGTTATTCGTTCGTGTTTGACATTAGTGTTGAGACAAGAAAGGAAGTTAGGGTAATTTAAATAAAAGTGAATTTTCTTTCTGGGATGGGGACTTAATGGATTTCATTTAATGGATTATCAATTAAAATAAGTTAAAATAAAAGCTATTTTGATCAACTTAAATGATAACGATCAACTAGAAATATTTACATTTTAAGAAATAAAATTAAATATTTGCTTAACAAAAAATATTATGTAAGTTTCAATCGAAATAAATTCCAACAAATACCTTTATAAAAATGTTCATCTTAAAATTTTAACTGAAAATAAATATTGAAACGTTAGAGAATTAAAAAATAATATATGAATGTACTCTAGCCAATTGCATGTACCGGCCAATTACACCCTGAATGAGGTATGATGGTAATGGTAGTTTTAATTATTTAATTTAAAAAATCTATTAAAAATTACGATTCACTATATAAATCACTGTTGATATTCATTTTTACAAGTTTAAATTTTAAGAAAAATATATAGCTATTAGATGTTTAGCATCCATTAAAAATATAAAAACTAAGTTTTGAATTAAACTAAAATAAGTTGATATAATTAGATAAGACCTAAAAATACCGTAAATATCAAACCATAAGTCATAAAAATCCCATCAATAAAAAACAATTGTAAAATTAAAAAAAAACAGTTTCATTTGCACAAATTTGGTCATTGGTTTGAGCACGCGCCCACGTTGCTCCCACTTTTCTATTGAAATTTCCGATCCATACACTGGAAGACGATGGGCATAAAGGCCTACCGCGCATCTAATATGGCATAAGAGAAGATGGGTTGTCTTGTCTGCCCGCCCGCAATAGTTCATCATTAAGGAAGTTTTGCTTTTCTATAATTGCACGGTGCACAGCAGTACGGCTTCGGGTATCTCTCTCGCTAGGCAAATGCACTAACGGTGTTGCGAGGCTTTTATTCGCGTTGGAACCTGGTGGGGTTGACTGGTGGTACAGTAAATCAACTCCTGTCTTTCGAGAGCTGGCTTCAACAAACTGATATGCCAGACTGACTTGTCCATTAAATAGTTCAAGCCGTACAAGGACCGAAATGGTAAACCAGCATTGGCCAGCTGTTAGATTCCAGCATCGGTGATCCTGCCCAAGCCTTATTGACAGTTCAATATTCAGATGCTCGAGTTTCCTAAGACCTTGACAGATGTACCCAATGGACTTGTCGGTCATCACACCGTCTCCGTCATTGTCCAGTTTCAAGTAGACAAAGTCCATGAGCGACTGGGTGATATGTCCGGACCATCTCGTCATTGATCTGAGCATTAAGAATGAGATGGGTGAGGTGGGCAGAGTGCGCTGTAGCATGGGTGACATGGTTCTGTTGTCCACCGAGGAGTTCAATTCGATTTTCTGGACGCCACGTTGTACCAGGGAGGCGCAGATCTGCTCGCCCTATGCACTCAACTTTACAGCTACCAGTCTGCCACACCACAGACACTATTTCAGCAGTATCCCTTCAGGTTTGACACACCTGCACCACCCGTCTCATGTCCGCCGAGATCAAGATCCTTCATTTTCTCAAAGGTCCCGGACCGAAAACGAGGGGATGTCCATGTCCATCGCCATCTTGCTAAACTCTCCCGGGTGCCTCCTCCCATAGTCAGCCTTTCATACTCCTCTGAGTGGCAAATTCCAAATCCCCCATTATAAATTTTGAAAAATAGCATATTACCAGACTTTCGTTGAATGGCAAAATTGACATTGTTCAATAGAGCTGTTAATGGACTTTGACTTGTTGATGCCTCGCTTTCACGCCAAGCCAACCGCCTCAATGCTCAACCGGATGTTCCTGTCGATGGTGACGTCACAGATTTATTATGGAGATTTATTAGAAATCGCTAATTGGCGATTCCATTAAGCGGGTTAATCGTCATTTTTTATTGCACCAACCCACCTACTGCCTCTGTCGTCTCCTCTTTACCGCTCACCCCACCATATGCCACCCCTTCCCTACTGTCTGGGAAAGGCCTCCCAACTGCCATAGTGTTTCAGTCAGCGACGTTTGAAGCGGGGAGCAACTAATGACTTATCTAAAGAGAATTTTGCAAGAATGATAATTAATTACATTTACCAAATTGCTTACGCTATTAATTATCTGATGAGTAGCGAAGTGCCAGCCACCTCGCTTGCATTTCCCCCCCTTTTGTGTGTACATCACGCTCACCTTGAATTTTAACAATATCTTCACTTCGCTCATGGCACGAATTTACAAATTCACCCTGTACAGCCCCCTTTCTTCGACCCACCTTGTTACTCCGTCCCAGCACAGTAAATAAATTGGTGCAACACTTTTCACTTCGAGCTGTCAAATTTTTTAATATTTCAAACTGACGTAAGATAATTTTTATTTTTAGTACATAAAAATATTAAAAATTAAACGTATTGATATTATGTTTGCTAAGAACACATTTGAAAAAGACTTAGCATTTATTAGATGGCGATATTTTCCTAATATTCAGATATTAATTCATTATAGAGTAATAAAAGTGAATTCCAGCTACGTTCAGTAGAGAGCACACTTTTTTATTTTGTGACTGTATTGACGTTTCAGCCAGTTATTAATTAAAAGAAATAACATTACAGGTAAATAGTTGAAAAACCACGCTCAATTTCAATTTTTCTTATTTATAAATAAAAAATTTACTGGCAGAAGTTTAGATTAGCAATTTAGGCATTGTTGGCCCAGTTGGCTGTGACGACTCAATCTTCCGTCGAGAAACTCTACGGAATTTTAGCAACACGAACAAGACACAAGTTTCCTCAAGACTTAACATCTTCATATATAGTCCCACATATCCTCTTCCCTCTTGTTCTTACTAATGTGCCACCCTCCACCACCCACCTATCTCTACAAACACCCGACCACCACCAGTTTCAATTCGCCCCCTCCCCCTCTCCGTCGCACAACCACCAGACCCACCCACCCTATTTTCTCTGCCACCCACACAGCTATCCCTTTCATGTACCGCGTCCCCGCTCTTAAGCAGAGAAAAGTGTTGTGTACACTGTATAAAACGAAATACTTTCTGTATCCATCCAATATGTTCTACAGGCAGGGCAAAGTCTTGTTAACCAACTCAGACCACGACTCGTGCAGCATAAGTTGGCCTTCTTCCTTATAGAAAGAGTTGCAATAAATTTTATGATGCTGCATTTTTAAAAACTCATAAGTTCAAGCCAACCTTTAAAAATAATGCGCGCACAACGAATCAATGTAATTTTTTGTTTAACTTTTACATAACTAATTATTTTAGTTAAAAGTAATCCTATAAAATGAACAGTTAATTTAACATAATGAGTGGAAGGCCTTTATTCAGCACCTTGAAATTCAATTTATAGTCATACTATTCATACAGTTTATTGATAAAAAGTATCAATATATGTAAATTTTGTTACTTTTTGTGTATTTTCCTGGTATTATAAAAAATAATTTACGAAGTGAGACTTGTTAAGAGACTGGTGTTAAAAAAATGGGGCGGATGGATAAATAATTGTTCATTTTTGCGGCTGTATCCGAATGACTATTAAACACAGTTGTGAATTAAAAAAAAAAGATGACTGGACTAAGTTTTCAAATATGTCAGGGGTATCACGAGGATATTTTTAGCATGTTCCAAGATAGGCATAGGCAACGTTGTCTACGGTACACATGCTCATGCCACGTATATGAGCGCGTGCGCCCATGTATCGCTCGTAAGGCTCTTTCTCTCAGACTTTCACGTTTGTGCATACATAATGTGACCGGATGTGTTAAATTGAGTAAACGTAATTTGCCACTGACAACCTAGGCATGCATTATTACCGGAGCTTTTGGGATTCCACTTACGGGAGCACTCTGCGCGGGACTAGATGCCATTGTTTGATACCCGGCTACGACTAAGACGCAGCATCCCCTTCTCCACCTCCACCACTACTGCCACTCCTCCCTTACCTTATCTCAACGTTTCTATCCATTCTCTCTCTCCATCCTTCTGGCAGTCTCTCTATCTCGTTTGCGAACGCGAGCTTCACTCTAAGTTTGAAACAGTTTACCAAAATTCGTTCACAGGAGACTACAGCGATCCTAGTGGTTTGTGAACTGTATCAGTTTCATATCCATCACTGTCGTTACTAGATGGCGTTGCCATCGTCTACCTTTTTCCAAAGTTAGGGTGGCAATTTTGAACTTATTTCGTTCGTAACGAATAACCTGGGGTGGGGGGGTCGGTGTTTTATGACTCACGGTGTAAAACCACAATTTAAGGCTGCTAATAAATCGTAAATCGTTTCAAAACTAGTTTAAAAAAAATTAAGACGCAGGAAGATACAGAAGCAAATATGGTCTTAAAATATTCTTTGAATATACGCGAGCTGCCAGCTATTTCTTGCTGTACGGACGAACGGGAACTAGTAGCCGGACGAACGGAAACTAGTAGCAATAATATAGGATTTGAAGAGTCAGTGATGGGTTCGTTCCTTTTGATAAGGACCCAGTTTCAGTTTTAGTTCCCGTTCCACCCATGAAAAAATAACCCGTTCTCTATCCTGCAGATATAAAAATTAACCTGACTGTTCCTAGTCCTTTTCAAAAGGAATCTAGAGTTTTTCCGTTCTTTCGATTAAAAAATATTTTCAAAAGATGCAGAGTGATGTATTGTTCACAAAATGTGCGATTACGTTCATAAAGACGCCAAATAAACATTTGCGGAAAATGATCATATGCAGACTTGGGGAAATAAACATCTTTAGCTATTTATGTTTGATGGTGTAAAATTGAAAATAACTTTAGAAAATTGTTCCCGTAGAAAATTCAAAGTTTTGGCAAAAGAAATCTTGTAAACAAAAAAGGAACCTTATACACAGAAAAGGAACCTCCGCTCCAGATCCTTAAAACAAGGAAAACAGTTACGTTCCTAAACTTCCTTCCTGGGAACATGAACCGAAGTGTTCCTAAGTTCCTTAAAAAAGAACCAGTGATTGCACTGATTACACCCTACGACTTAATATTAGCTCAACTGGAATTTGGCACGAAGGAAGCATGACATAAAAACTGAATTTCGTAATATAATATTTTAATTACCCAACGTATACAAATTTATGTTTCTGCAATTTCTTGGGTAACTGAATTTCTGCATATGTTCCTCCGTGGAGAAGAACAATCAAAGTGGATTACATAGATAACGCGCTCCATGTTTTGGGCGCGAAACTCGTTGGTGATGGACAGCTTGGTGGACTGGAACTGGATCTCAGTGTAGATGATTTCGAAAGGTCTTTGCCGCCGTGGATGGAAAAGGAGGGCCACCCGATATACCAAGATCTTTGGCGCCCTGCTCGGTTTCAATGAAAATGATGGCCCGCGTATCGGTTTGACTTAACAATATCCATCAGTTAAAATAACTTCTGTTCCTTCTCGCCTCCTGGGATACACCAATGTTTTTTAGAACACTATGAAATTAAACTCATGCCAAGGATAAATAAAAGCTTAAGGTCAGGGGCAGACTGGCCATTGCGGGAAGGTAGAGATTTCCGCCCCGGCCCCTCATCAAAAATTTAGATTTTGGCCATTGAAAGTCAGGGTCCCTTGGAGTTTTTTTTATTTTTTTTTAAAGTCACCGTAGCGCCTAGTGCACCACAGGACTACTGCACCCTCGTGTCTCTATGGAG